>CM057817.1:23978659-24096159 GCA_030067965.1 Latrodectus elegans | reverse complement strand
GTTGAATGTTCAGCATTGTTTTAATGGTTAAATTTTCATCTGAAAGAAAAGATGTTTGTTCGATGTCATTTCAAATCATATCACAGCTCTATTTTTACTAGCCCTCAAGAAGTGCAAAAGGGACTATAAAACAACAAACTTATATTGAGGTGGTTACTGAGCAGTTTGTATTCTGCACTTTTGTTCCATTATTTAGAAATTTGATTCATACCTTGTAAGTAAATATTTGTTATTAAGAGACCACTCATTTATTTATAAACCATAGATTTTGGTAAAATTAGTTATTTAATGCAAATACATATATATCATTAAATTATCAATTGGAATAAAATTATTTATTTTGGTCATTTGCAAAATATATTAAATAATTGATGCCATTTGGTAAATGAAATAAATTTTCGATGGATAAATAATATATGTATTCATAATGTTATATTTTTAGCAAATATCCTAAATTTTTAATATTAATGTAAAAGAAATCCCTATTTACTTATGGAAACTCATTTTAAATAAATCTAAAATTTTGAATATATCACCTTGGAAGAGAAAATAGTATTTATCTCACTGTGTTCTGTTAAAAAAAAAAAAAAAAAAAAAAAATCGATTAAGCTTATATTTAAATTACCTTTTTGAAATATTATTAAAAATTGAAATTAAAAAATATTGTTCATCTTGCTGAACTAAATTTTTAGTTTTGAAATTAAAAAATTATTAAATAAAAGTTGAAGCATTTAGACTGTATATTGTTCTATCAAATCTTGTTTCTAGAATTAAAATATCTCCTTCTTTCACTCACTTACACATATAAATTCTTCAGAAAAGTTGAAATTTAAGAAGTTTTTGGCAAGTATAAACTTTTATTGAAATTTATTTTTTCCACAAAACAAATATTCAACTCGTTCATTTTAAATAGTTATTTTTACTTATGCAGATTCCAGATGTAGTTTATGTTCTAATAAATATTCTTTTTTGCTGTTTCTTAAACTTAATATATTGTTCAATTTCAGTAGCACTGCATCTTATATTTGTACATTCTGTAATTTTGTTGACTGCAGTTTGTAACTGATTTGATTTGTAATTTATTTGTTTTGATATGAAGTTTTCTGTAATTTCTTCTGGAGCAGTTGTAAAAGTGGTTGAAAAATATAATTTTCATTAGTGTTTGGTAACTGAGCTTCTAGTTTGAATGTCAATATGTTCACTTGTTAAAATAAATTCATGAGAATATATTGCATACTTGATACTTAAAATTTTTTATTTGTGGAAAATTTTCTTTTCACTCTTTTAATAATTCTGATTTAACTTTTTGGAATGAACAAAATCTGTTTAAATCTAGCTAATTGTGCATTATATAACTTAAGAAAATTAGTAAATAGGAAAATTATTTATATGACTACTTTGCAGACTAGCTTCTTTAAAATAAGTAAATGGAAAAACTTAAAACTAAGTTAAATAATCTGGATACCTATTTTTGGTTTTAAAACAATTTTTAGTTTTAAAAATAAGTAAATTTAAAAACTTAAAATTAAGTTAAATAATTTGGATATTTATTTTTAGTTTTAAAACAATTTTTTGGCAAATGTCTAACACAAGACTGTTTATAAATTGCACATACATGTACCATAGATTTCTTCCCTCATTCAAGCACACAACTTGCACCAAATCAGATTTCCATTGGTTTGTTGAGAGAGATTTAACTGCCATCCTTTTGTGTCTAAAAGTTGTAAAATAAGAAATTGGCAAGTAAAGAAATAGTGAAAAGAAAGTTTAGTGAATGTGAAAATAGTGAATAAAAAAGTAGTGAGTTAGGAAATAAGGAATAGGAAAGTAGAAAATAAGGAAATAGTGAATAGAAAATTAATGAGTAAATAAAAAAATAGTGAACAGGAAAATAATGAGTAAGTAAGAAAATTGTGAAGAAGGAAAGTTGTAAGTAAATGTGTTGTCTTGTTTCTTTTTTTTTAAAAAAAAGTCTTTATTTTTATTTTATAATATTACGATTAATTTGCTTAGCTCCATACTGTAAAGGTTTGCATGATGTAGGAATCAATAATAATTAAATAATTATGAAAAATAAAGTTTTATAAACAATGGTACTGATTCCAGTGATGAGTTTGAATTAATTTTAGTTAATTGTAATATAGATGATGATTCATCAAAGGCATTTGCTTTTGATTGACATAATGTTAAAGTAAACAAGTTCATTATTTTTAAATTGACAAAACATTTAAGTATCACTGCATGAATAAAATACCTAACCAAAATTTTAATTTGTTTTATGTGTAACATTTTATACTTCACTGATAAATTAAAATAATATATATATATATATATACAATGAAACCTCGTTACAACAATATTTTAGGGACCAAATAAATATATTGTTGTAGAGAGGCATATTGTTATATCTAGGGCCCACATATTTTAAGCATTTAATAAGAGTTTTTTTTTTTATTGTTATTAGTTTAAGGTGCATAACATACTATTTTTAAGTTTATATTTAGAAGAAATTAATTTGTAAAATGTAAAATACTAATAATAGTGGTTTAAATACTAAAAAAATAAATAAATAAGATAAATTCAGAAAATAAGCACAGAAATATTCACATACCTGAAAACACTTTTTATTGACAATAATCCAATATTTTTGTTTGTTTATTCATTTTTTTTAACTGTTAAGTTCACCAATACTGTATGCATTGAGTCTAGTGCACTAAAATGCTCTTCATTTGTCGACGGAAGGCTTGAAAAAATGTCCATAGAGAATTCACAGATTGAAGAGCTTCCTGGGATGACAATAAGGACTGTGATGGACCTATATTATCATCATCATCATTTTCATCATTGTTTCCTATCTCATCAGTAATTTCAAAGAGAATATCTTCATCAGTAACTCCTGCGAAAACCATAAGATCATCATCTGCTGTTAAATAGTCTTCTATACTAATTCCAAACTTTTTACCGCTTGTTTCCTCAAGTTGGGATGCGGATTTTTTGATGTGCAAAACACATTCTTGATCATCTGAGAGATCATTGTCTATGGAATTTTCATCATCACCAAATTTCTTATCTTCTATAACACAAAGACCGGCCTTTTCCCAGCAATTCTGAATGTTTTTTCTGTTACTTCCCACCAACTTCTATAGTGATGACACTATAGGCAACTGCTATAGCACTATAGTGATGACAATGAGCTGGATAACTATTTTCGTTCTTTATCAGGATCAGAAATGTTGGAATATGACATTACATCTGATGAAGAAGATTCTGACTATTTGTAAGATGCTTGACATTGGGCACGATTAACTGAAATTTTGATTGAAAAAATCGTTTTACAGAGGTTTATTGTTTCAGAGAATATCGCAATATTGAGGGGAGATTAACATTAGTTTATATGCAAAATCACCGGGACCACAAAACATTATTGTAGTAGAGGGAGTTATTGTTATATCGAGTATCATTGTAGCGAGAGTTTACTGTATATATATATATATATTATAAATTTTCAAATTTAGCCTGAGAATTAAGTAAAGAAAGATATATAAATCAAAATGGACTAGTATTGAATGATCAGAAAAATTTTTTTTTTCCATTTATTCTTCTGTTCGACAGAGTGATAAATACAATATTTAAAATTAATAATCAATTGAAAAATTAATAAAAATTCTCATTCTCTGAAAAGTTTTACAAAGATTTTTTAAAATTACAAGATTTTTCATAAACCAATTTACCTAAACTTGTATGAATTTCGATAGATTTTAGATTTTACTGATAGAAAAATAAGATATAAATTTTAATGAAAATTATTATAGATTATGGAAATTGCAAAGAGTCCTTGACTTTTCAGAAATCATTTTTAAAGTGTAATTTTAAAAATTATAATCACCTGGAAAAATTATCTGTTATTATAGTCACAATAAAATATATTCAAATTTTGATATTTAAACGTTATATCACTAAAAATAAAAGAAGCATAAAAAACTTTATATATATATAATTTATAATGCTTGTATAAAATATGTGTATGTTTAATTCTAGTATACTAAAAATAAATGCATCATATGCTTTTTCATGCATACTTGAATATTTTCAGTAGTATAAGTAAGACTGTAAATTAATTACATTAATGTAATTATGAAACAAAGTAATATTTAGAGATTCTGCCCCAGTCTTTTACAACATATTTGTTTAAGTATTTTACATTTCTTACCGGGCATAAATTTAAATGGTGATACATATACAATTGTTAAATGTTGTTCAAGTTTCATAGTCTCCTATAGGAGAGATATTAATGCTAAAAAATTTTAACATGTATAAGCATAATGAATATAATTAGTATCCTAATCATGAAAACCCCCATATATTCCAATTTCTAAAATTGTGTTTATTAACTAACCAAACTACATAATCTTATCAGAACTAATATTAAGATCAAAAGAAATTCTATGTGAAACAATATGAAGAATAATTATGTCCTAATATAAATATTCAAGGATTAAAGGTATGAAATCACTCTCCATTCTTTATTTTATTTTTTATTTGCTACATTGAAATGTAGAATTATTTATTTCTCCTAATAAATAATTTCAGAATATTTTTATATTATAAATAAATATGTCAGATTAGAATTTTTGAAAGGTTCAAATTTATTCTGAACTCAAAATATCAAATGAGCTTACTATTAAAATCAAATAAAAATTTTTTCTAATATATTTTAAAAATTCTTTCTTGAAACAAAGATTTGTGATAATGGAAATAATAAACTAAAAAATATCTATATGTCGGATGTAATATTAGAAATAATCTTGATTATATAAAAGGAATTGTATAGGTATATTATAAATGAAAAACACAAAAAAGCTCTATAAATATGAAAAATGTAAATTTTTTCAATAATTGTTAAAAAATTTTCAAAATGATAAATTTCCTAGCAAAGATTTAATTTAACATTTCATTAACATTTCCAAATTATGCGTATGAAAAAAGTTTGTTGTTTACCAATTAGCAATTATATTAAACCCATCCACTTTTATGCAAAAGTTATGGCAGGCTTTGAGAGAGAGATTTTACCCTTAAAAGATAAATATTCTTCATTGTGAAACCTTCAATATTAAGTGAGGAGAGAATGACTGTCTTCTTGTAAGAGGGTAAGAAATTCCTCTTCTTGTGATGTTCAAAGAATATCTGCCAGAAAGTTGCTAGGATCAAAAAATTAATATACCATATAGTAAATACATAAAAAAATCCCGTGTTTGAAAAATGCCTATAGTATTAGTAAACAAATAGGAGGCTTTATCTTATTTCGTCATTATAATGTAGTTAATTTAACTGATCAATATTGTGTCTTCTGGATTATCATGTTACAAGCAAGTAAACATGGAGTAAGTACTGTTCCACTCCATTGTTTAGTATCTTAAAAATGACTAATTATGGATTTTGTAAATAATGCCAAATTATACTTTTATAACCAGTCAAGTATAAACCATCTCTTTTTACTATTAAAAGTTATCCTTTATGACTTGTCATTTTTTTACCATTTTTTTTCTTTTTTTTTTGTCTTTGCACTAGTGACATAACAACAACAACAAAAAGTGCTTTTATACTTTGTGTTTTACTTTCATAAACTTCCTTCTTTCATGCATTTCATTGCATATTTTATTTTGCTTATTTAATAAATATTTCATATAATTTGTAAGTGAATATAAATGATGTAATATATATGTGTAAGAATACAATGAGTCAAAATGATTGATAGCAAAGCAAAAATAGAAAAACAGTAACCTGGTTAAAAAATTAATTTTTTTTCGTAACTCAAAGTTTTTGAAAATGTAGATTTTAAGTATTGCTAATTAACAGGCAATTAAATAAGCTATTCTTAATTACTAATTTAAATTTGAAAAAAGAGGACATTATACTTCTACTGATTCATTTTAAAAATGACTAATAGATTTTTATATTATATAATATGCATCCAGTTGCATTAAATTTGATTTTCCTTTCTTTGCCTTTTTTATACTTAACCAAATGGTTTGTGCTCTCATCTTCCATTTAGCAGCTCATGGATTCAATCCTTACTTTAGAATGTGAATATTCTTAGTGGTTTGAAACTATAGATCCCAGTCCAATTAGTCCTCATGTGCAAAAAAATGATGGTAGAATGTCAACCAAACCAGCATCTGAGCTTTTATATCAGGTCAGTCCAGAGGTTCATGCACATTTTTAGGGAATTTTTAAATAGTATAAATAAAACACAATTTTATATTTAAATCAAGGATCTGTATTCCGATACTATCTACAAGCTCTCCCGTCTTTATAGATAGCTCCTTAATTTCCTTGTTTTAGAAAAATTGTGATTTTAGTACAAAAAACTTGATCGTTAATTTTGTTCATCTTGTTAAATTCTTTAGAATTTAACTTTTTCCTTAGACAGAAATTTTGTAAGGCATGAAAAAAATAAAAATCACCTATGACAGTATCAGGAGAGTAAGAATGATGCAAGAAAAACTGCCAATTAAATTAACTAATTTTTTGTACTATTGTTCAAGCCATATGTAATCTAGTTTTATGATCAAGCAACACTTTCTTGATATTTTCACCAAATACAGGCATTGCTTTTTTTCCATTTTTTACAATCAATTCTTAAGTCAGTCTGCAGGTGTTTACAGTGAACATATTTTATCTTAAATCATTTGATCAGAACTCTTATAAAATTTGACATTTACTTGTCATTCTGCAATCCCCTGTTCTATATGATTAGAAATTTGGCTGTGTCTTATTTTCTGGCCATGCAATTTTGCTATGAAATTTGACCATGCAAGCTCATGATTAAGAGCCTGTCAAGGAGTTTACCTTTAGATAAACACGGGTGTCACTATCCCGAGGTACCCCAATGATCTGTCCTCTTTCTTTTCCTCTCTCCTCTACTCTTCAACATTTTCTTCTTTTTCTCCCTCGTTATGGTTGCCTCGCAAGAGGTTGAGGGTTCCCCTTGAGTAGCTTTCACCGCTCTGTTGCATTAGCTCCTCTTGGGGACTAAATCGCCTACATGTTTGCCGTGCATGGGGACCCATATTCCTGGAAAGGAGGGTCCTGGTAATTGAGGCCCCCAGAGACCAACACATTACTTTGGCCTCTGCTTCAGGTGAACGGGAGATGTGTTGTGGCCCTTAGCATATTAATCAGCATTATGGATCAAGCAATCAGTACAGCTACTGGATGACTTGTTAAGGGTAGAGGCCATCTTAGGGATGTAATGTGAGTGTATAGGAACTGGCTAGCACTGGTGCAGCTGGTTTGCATCCCCTTGTTGAGCTTGGTAGTGCGGTCAGGTCTGGAAATTTTAAATTATTATTATGAAAAATAAAAACAAATCTTTTCTCCCGCAGGAGTAATATTTATATATAAAAACCATTAAATTTTTTTGGTAAAGAGAAAGGAAGGCGCTTTTGCTTTGGTGTCTCCTTTCCTTATTTCAAAGGGAATATCGAACTTTGTTGGTTATGTGAAAAAAATACAGAAAATGCGCTCGGGTGACCTAGTAGAGGTTGCATCACAGAAAAATAAGTTGTGGTAATTGAAAATATGAAGTTACTGGTGAATATAGAAGTTACTGTGTTGCCTCATGGAAGTTTAAATTTTTGTTGTAGTGTTGTATCATCCAGTGATTTACTTAACACGCCTACGAATGAGATTCTGGACAACCTGCTGAATCAGAAGGTCTGTGGTGTGGAACGCATCACAGTCAGAAGAGATAGGAACTATATTGAAACTAAACATCTCATTCTTACATTTGTGACCCCAGACCTTCCACAGCATATTAATCTGCCTACATGAATCTATCAGTACAGCCATACATTCCAAATCCACTGAGATTCTTGTTTGTTTATTCCAGTGCCAGCGCTTTGGACACTCGAAGAGTGCTTGTAGGGGCAAATCCATCTGGGATCTTTGTGCGTGATAGGCCATGATATTTCAAACTGCACAGCGAATGAGTGCATGTAGGGGCATATTCATCTGGGATCTTTGTGTGGTGATAGGCTATGATATTTCAAACTGCACAGGGAATGAGAGGTGTGTCAACTGTCATGGTGACCACCTCTCCTACTCTCAAAGTTGTCCACAATGGCTACTGGAGAAGGAGATTAAAATAAGTAACACAATTAAATTAAAAATTGTTCATATACTGAAGCTAGATGTATAGTTACTTCTCACACTCCAAAAGCTAAGTCAGCTATGCAACTGCCGCAAGAAAAGAATATAAAACCATTAGCACACAAACAGATGCATTTTCACTTCCCCCTGTAAGATTACTGTTATCCTAGTACAAACTTAAATTTATATATTCAGTGCTTTTAATTTTTAGTTTAGTACAGTTGTATTTAATTTTTCTTATAAACATTTTTATCATTCATTTAAAATACTTGTAAGTTATTTTCAACTTTATTTTTTCTGCTAGTAGTATGCCTTACTGGCATACTACTATACCATTTATTACTAACACACTTAAAATTTTACTTTGCTGATCTGGTATTTCTATATTCATAATCGAATTATTAACTTTCTGTACACGCATGCCAGTTCATCAAAGGGGGCACATCCCAGGTGTTTTAAAAGCACTAGATTCAGAAAATCAAACGTTGGTGTCTGATAGTTTTGGCTAAAAACGGTTATTGTCATTGGTATTATAATTTACTTATTTTGTAAGCAATGATAATGAAGTATTTAATTGAAATATCTTTATTTTATCTATTCTCAAATTTTAAACTTAATTTATGTTATGTAATTACTTTATGTTTAGTATCAATAAATTAAACTTACTATTTTTAAAGCAAGCCTAATTATTGACATGTTAGTAGTTTCTTATTTATTAAAGGTTCTATTAATAGAACAAAATACTTTATAGGTATTTAAACCAATAGCTAGTGTTTCTTTAACTGCATTAAATTTAATATTTGCAGTTCTGCTTATTGTAGTAATTATTTTGGCAATTAGCCTAATGGTGGGTATTGGTAAAATGACATCTGCCCACAGATACTTAAAAAGTGGTGTAGACTTACAATTACCCCAGCTACTACGCAAAGAATAAAATCATCTGAAGCTAAAAGAAAAGCTCCTTCAGCAAAAACAAAAGCCATGAAGGCTTTTAAATTTAGATCTGCAAAGGAGGCCTTAAGAAAACCCTCCTTGTCCACCTAAAATGTCATGATCCTGGAGGTTGAAACAGTCTCTCTACAACTACCATGGTTTGCATTCACATCATGATGAGATCAAGTCCATAATTTCAAAGTACAATTCTGCATGTGTTGCACTTCAGGAAACTTTTCTGAAGTCTAGCAATAAATTTTCTATGCAAGGTTTTAAAAGCTTTAGAATGGACTGTGGTGACAATGGTGCAGTGTCTGGAGGTGTTTGTTAACTAATACTGAATAATTTTTCCAGCCTTGCCCAACCTTTGATTACTACACTACAGGCTGTAGCTATACAAATTCATACAGTATGTTTATTGACATTCTGTAGTTTGTATTTGCCACACACACCAAAGATGGCATCCGCCAAGAGGAACTTGATGGATTAATAGATCAGCTGTCAACACCATTTCTGCTGTTAGGTGACTTTAATGGCCATAATTCTTTGTGGGGAAGTGATGATACAAATTTGCGCGGTCAGCATATGGAGCAGTTTATTTCAGATAACAGTCTGTCTGCTTAATACTGATGAGAAGACATACTTCCATGTACCCACAAGAATATTTCATTCTCTCTATCTGGCCATTTGTTCTCCATCTCTTCTGCCATTGTTAAATTTAAATGTAATAAATGATCTACACAATAGCGATCATTTTCCTCTCATCTCCCAGACTGGAGGTAGTAGTGTTGGACAATGTTTACCTACTTATGTGTACAGTCAGGCAGATTGGACTTTATTTACACAATTCGCAGTTGTTGATGATGAAATGGCTTCGACTGAAGACATTGATGATGCCGTTTGTAAAGTCACTGAAACTGTCATCCATGCAGCTGATTTCTCAATACCTAAGAGTTCCCTTAAATGACACAAGTGTTGCACACCTTGGTAGAACAAAGAATACCAAGAAACATTTAAAAAAAAACAAAGGAAGTTATGGGGATTATTCAGGAAGTATCCCATTACGGAGAATCTTATCGCCTTTATGAAAGCAAAAGCTCCAGCTCAAAGAGCTTGTTGTCAAAGTCAGAAGGAAACTTGGTCTTGTTATGCATCTTCAATAACTTCTTCCACATCCAGTAAGCAGTTGTGGAGAAAAGTGAAAGCAGCCAATGGAATTTATAAAGACTTTTCAATTATGAAAACTGGATCTGCTGTATACTCTTTTCCTGAAGACATTGCTAATACCCTTGGTGAAACCTTTGCTAGCGTTTCAAGCAACGATTCATAGTGTTCTTCGTTTTTAAGGACTAAGAATCACACTGAGCAAACACCAATTCGTTTCAATCAGGGTGAAGCTTTTCCCTACAAATGCGAATTTAGGATGTTGGAATTGAAGAGAATATTAAAGCAGGCCCATGATACCAGTCTTGAACCTGATGGAATCAGCTATCAAATGCTTCAATATTTAAGTCCAGAGTCCCTATCAAACTCATTATTTTTGTTTAATAGGATTTCGACTGAAAACAAATTTCCATTACTTTGGAGGGAAGCAATAGTGATTCCAGTCCTTAAGATTGATAAGGATCCTTCTATGCCTTCACATTATTGACCAATAGCTCTGATGGGTTGTTTGTGTAAGACTCTCGAACGTATGGTCAGTGCCCATCTCATATATGTCTTAGAAAAAATAAATGCATTCCAATCAATCAGAGTGGCTTCCGTGAAGGGAAATCCAGTCTTGATAATATTACATATTTGAAACCCAGATACAAAATGCCTTTGTGCAAAGTAATTACAGATAATTACTTTGTGCAAAGTAATTATCTGGTTTCAATTTTCTTTGACATCGAGAAGTCATATGACCGTACATGGCGATATAGAATTCTCCATTCTTTAAATGATTTTGGCTTTAGGTTTAATCTTCCAATATTCCTAAAAAGACTTTTATGCTTCCATGTTTTTATAGTTCATATTGGAATAATTTTATCCAATACTTTTATACAAGTCGAGGGTGTACATCAAGGTTCTATTTTAAGTGTCACTTGTAATCTTTTCATTAGTAGCATCTTTCATCAGTTATCACCTTCAGTAAATGGTACTTTATATAATATATATATATTGACGACCTGCAAATATCATGTCAGGGGTCAAATATGTGATTAATTGAGAGAACTCCAAACAGCAGTTAATAAACTTGCTGCATGTTGTGCTAAGAATGGCTATACCTTATCACCAAGCTAGAGTAAATGTGTCCACTTCTGTAAAAAAACTAGCCTTCATAATGATCTAATGATTTATATAAACAACACTCCAATACAAGTAGTCAATGAAATAAAATTTCTGGGAATTATCTTTGATCGAAAATTAACCTTTCTTCAGCATGTTTTGTATTTGAGGAAGAAGTGTGTGTGATCGCTTAATATCCTCAAGGTATTATCAAATACATCTTGGGTTGAAGGTCGCACATCACTCCTCAGAATTTATCAGTCATTGATTTTATTCCAAATTGACTACGGATGTGTTGTTTATGCATCGGCTAGATTTTCTGTTTTACGAAGATTGGACACTGGTCATCCCTCTGCTTTGAGGATATATTCAAGAGCATTCCACACATCACCCACTCAGAGTCTATACAAGATATGTCATCAATTACCATTAGACTTGAGATGAATGCAGCAATCTATAACTAAGCAAAGATTATGTTGACTCCTCATCATCTGTTATGTTCCAATGTTCCTAATGCATCCATTAATAGACTTTATGATGCTCGTCCAATGAGCATTCCACATTTTCTCCCATGAGTTAAATCATATCTGGTATTCAAAAACCCTATGTGATATTTGGATGGAGACAATTGTGATAGATTTTGCTCATCTGCCTTGGTATGACCCAACAAATACTTTCATTAATACTTTTGCTCCGTATCAAAAATCAGATACAACACCTATTGTTTTTCAACAGCTGTATTCTTCTCATCCCTGTCAGTATGAGTCATACACACCTGTATTCACAAATGATTCCAAAACAGCAGTACATGTTGGCTGTGGAGTTTTTATTCATAATTCAAATTTTAGTTACAGCATACATTTTTCCTGCTCCGTTTTTACTTATGCATCATAAGCTATTATGCGCTTTAGCATGTGAATACAGATAACCACCGTCAATTTTGTGTGTGTATTAATAGCATGGCTATTTTTGAAGCTTTGAGGAACAATAATTTTACATGTCATCCAGTTGTGTCTAGAATTTTTAGAGCATTGGACTCCCTTGTTGGCAAGGGATATAAAATAGTATTTTGTTGGATACCGAGCCATGTAGGTCTTGATGGAAATGAGAGAGTGGATGCAGCTGCAAAGGCTACAGCAAATCTAGTTTTATCAATTCCACTCTCAGATGTAAGAAAAGGTATGAAAAGTTTTATGTATGGCCTTTGGAAGGAATCGTGGAATTCGCAGGTCAGCAACAAATTGCGTCCCATTTTCTCATCCATCACTTCATTAACAGTTTTACTGTTACAAAGTGCTAATGTTAGATTGACTCACTATGTATTAGACACATATGTTTCACACACAGACATTTGTTCTTGAGTGAATTAAATCTTTGGTGTGAGGCGTGTGGTAAACCATTCACTGTATTTCATATTTTAATCTCGTACCCGGTTTTTATTATTTACCGTTTTAAATTCTTCAAAACAGACTTTTTTTTTTTTAAACTATGTTTGATTTGCTGGGGGAGTCATCTCACCGAAATCTATTTGCTTATTTAAGAGCGATAAGTTTTTTTTATATTTTATTTAAAGTATAAAAATTTTGATGTTTTGCAAAATATATTTACATAGATTTTAATATTATTATATACACTTATTTTTGTTTTTCAAAATTTTAATGTTATTTGGGTTTTTTAAAAATGAAATATATGTATATATATATATTAAGTAAAGAAAATTCTTCTGTCATAGTATGTCCAATTTTGGACTTTGCACCAAAAGACCCATCCAACCAATCATGATTAAGAGTCCAACTGATGAACTCTGAATTGAAGATCAGAATAGTGACCTTTCAATTATGAGCTAGGTTTAGTAATTTAAGAAAAAATAATGGAAATTTTGAAATAAGGTAGACTTATAAATTGATTAATTTAAAAATTTGAATTTATATTAGGAATTTTCAAATTTTATGTTTTTATTTTATTAAAGTCCTGTCATATGTTGCATGTTTACTAAAATGGTGGAAATATCCTAAAATGTATCCAGGAACAGATATGATCTTTTGCATTATGTATAAATGATTGTGTGTACTTTCCTTCTAATTTTTGTTTTAAATTTTCATTTCGCTCCTGTGAAGAACCATTTAATTGCAATTAATTGAAGTACCTGAGATATGAGTTCTGTTAAGTATATGAGTTTCATAACAACATACCTTTTTATATTAGACTATTACCTTTTGACCTAATATGAATAAAAAGAGTTAGAAATATTTATATATTCTTGTTGAATGCTATCAGTTACTTTTTTATTGTTTTGATATAATTTTTATTAGTATTACATTTTTTATTTGTATGAATTTTATGTTTTAATTGCAAAAAAAATATTGAGTAAATATTCACTTAAATATTTTGTTAATTATTCTATGTATGGGTAAAAACTATTTTTGAAATGGTTTCTACTTATAAATATATCATTTTACCAAGTGTAATATCTAAAATATAAACACAAAACAAAAATGTTGTGGAATGCTTGTTTATGTATCTCTGTGTGAATGAGACCATGTTTTTTTGTATACAAGATTTAAAAAATGAAGAAATTTTTTAAAGTTACCATTATACATTTTTAGTGTTCTTCTGTTGATTGATATGTCTCATGTATTTTATATTTTAGGTAAATGAACTAGTTGAAAAAGCTTCCAATGCTGAGGTTAGTTCTTCAATTTTAGTGATTTTTCGTAAAAAAATTTATGCTTTGTAAAAGTACTATTTTTTTTTTATCCTAAATATGTTTCAAACTCTAAATCATATTACTATTAAAATTACTGCATGAAGAAAGCCTCACTCTACACTCATCAAACTTCCATGACAGGAAGAAGATGCTGTAATGTGCTAGTGATAGCTTTTCAATTACCTTCATTTAAAATAAGGCATGATGATGGTACTTAAAATTTGTTTTAATGAAGAAATTGCTGAGAGGTTTCTCATACACAAATTGCATTTGCATGTTATTGCTTTATGAAAATTTGTATGGATGTCGCATGCAAAAAGGAAAAATGCTTACCAGCATGTTTCAGATTTTGGTGGAGGTTGAGTTAAAGTTTATACTAATAATTATAGTTTATTGTAATGCAATATTGCTGTTGATGTCCATCAAAATTTCATGATTGCTTGCAGAATGGTCATGTAAAACACTACAGGATTTCAATCCACTTTAATGACAATAGAGAAGACACATTTCACACATAGCCTTTTAATGAATCATACAGCCAAACCATGAGCACTGAGTGAAGAAATGGGTTCATTTGCAAGACTATAAGTGTCTTGCAAATATATTAGACTATTGCAAACAACAATGATTGTATCAGCATAGACTGTCAGGTTAGTGACATGCCTTCATTGCCTTTGACTTTTATTTTTACTATATATTTAGACCACTAATTGAGTATAATATAAATTTAACTAATAATTTAATTAATGACACATAATTATACAAATAAAGTCAGGAAGATCTGATCAGCATGCAATGTGCTCACTGACAAGAGTCCAACTGGCTCTTTTTTGCCAGTCCTAAACTACAGTCTCGGAAAAGTTCAAATTGGTGAGCAGGTGTTGCTACCTGTGGATAGTAATAATTCACCACACACTGTATCGCAAACATGTGTTCAGAGTTGTAACTAATAACAAATCTGGATGAAGGAATGCCATGATGTTGCATTTTAAGGTGAATCCCTTCTCTGTTTACAACATCATGATTTATATTTGGTGGCATTGTTGTGTGCACTCACATTGCCAGCTTGCATTTGTTATATTGGCCTGTGACCTAGATGATGGTATAAGTTCCATTGGATTAACATCTTGATCACTTTTTATTCTTAATGAGTGCTCTTTGAACAGTAGATGTTACATTTGTGTTGTGCTAAGACCTGTGATTATGCTTTTTCCTAACTGTGCAAAATGCTGTTTTATCTCGTAATGCCGGACGATATGTTGTCAGCATTGTGTAGACTTTTGATACAGTAAAAGTTTGACTACTGCTCTAAACAGCACATTCTTCTAATTTCAATAGTGAAAAATTTCTAGTCACTGGTTTTTGAGAGATTTAGACATCTGCATACATGTTACTAAAATTAAGGATGACATCATTGAAATTGCATAAGCAGCTATGCATATGTATGTAATCCAATATGTTTAACTAATATCCAAAAATATGAGTGTTATTATTGCAGCCAAAAGTGGTTGTCACAGGATCAATGCTCCCAAATTTCTTTAAAATTTATCCATTTGTTGTTTCCAATATAATGCATTGGTTTGATAATTATCACTTTGTTATTTGTATTTCTTTTTAGTATAGAAATTTTACTGACTACTAGTATCGTTTCATCAGTTTTGAAGAATTTTTATTATGTTCAAGAAAAATTATTGAAAATTTTTAGTCACAATCATTTGATAAACATTAATGTCATTTTATATTTTTTAAATTTTACCAGTAAATTTTATGTGTATATTTTAATGTTTTACTTCTACTTAGAATTTGGATTGATCTATTTAAATGTAGAAGAAAATCTATTTTCACTTTCTTTGCCTTGCGCAGATGAACATATTCTAAGCATTTAAAATGTAAACTCTTGATAGTTATACTTTTCTCTCATTACCTTTTATTTTTTAACTTTGTTTTCTTAAATATTTATCTGTTTAGTTAGTAATGAATTTTTGATTAAAGTTACAAAAAAGAATGAATATAATTTTTCAACAGTTATGCACTTCTGGACAATTGCTAAGGACAGATAACACTATCATCCATAGCAACCACAAAATGAAAGGAAGCAAAATGTGGAAAATTAGAATAAGTGCGGGATATGGTAAGAAGAAGTATGCGTATGCAAATTTTTTTCCCCGTCTGTTCATCACGTGATAGTGTTCATAAGAGCTTTAAAGGTTTTGGCGTGTGTGGACAGTTGTTGTTTCAAGTCAAAGTTTTACAGGAACGATTTAATAGACAAACTTGAAATTTATGGCATGTCTTCCCGACATCGTGTGCATGATTTTATGCATGGCCGAATTATTGGAAAGATCGAAGAAGGGCAAAAAATAACAGATGTTGCCAGGGAGTTCGACATTGCTCACAGCGTTGTTTCACGGCTGTGGAAGTCATTTAAAACTACTGGAATGTGTAGTAGGTGGCACCAGTGATTTCGTGTTAGAAATATGATGCCTGCAGAAGATAGATATATCGTCCTATCAGCAAAAAAAAAAAAAAAAAAAAAAAAAAAAAAAAAGGCGCACCACAGCTCAGGTGGCAGATCAGTTTCTTGCTGCCTTAGGAAAGCAGATCTCCCAAAAAACTGTTGCCAGACGTTTGAGGTGAGGAAGAATATACACCCACAGACCTGTTGTGTGTGTCCCATTGACCAGTCAGTGCCGTACTGGCCATTAGCAATGGTGTCATGAGCATTGCAATTGGACTGAACAGTCCTGTCGGATATCGGTCCCTTTCCTGGATATTTTCTGGACGATAAGCAGTACCACTCTCATATCAGATCAGTTGGCGTCTACAATCCAATGACAGACTGAACCTACTCTCATCTGAGAATAGTACGCATACCTTGTCCTGTTGAGTCCAATTGTGATGCTCAAGACACCATTGCAAACGGGCAGTACGGTGCTGTCTGGTCAATGGGACACACACAACAGGTCAGCGGGCGTATAGTCCTCCTTCCCTCAAACTTCTGGCAACAGTTTTTTGGGAGATCTCCTTTCCCGAGGCAGCAAGAAACTGATTTGATTCTAAAATGATGCTTGTTATATATTTTAATTATTTAGCTAAAGTAATACTTAAATTCCTTCATCTATTTGAAAAATGAATGTTAGTGAAACATTACATTAATTCAAAGAACAAATTCACTTATATTGTGTTGTGAGAGCTGCATACTGGAAATAGGTATTTTATCATATTAGCCAGCTGAGTGAATTGAAGTAAAGTTTGAAATTTTTGTTTGATTCAAAACAAAAGAAATTAAAATGCAGGTTCTGTGTTTTATACAAAAATATTACATTCTCTTTTTTGCTCATGAAGGATTTCAAATGTTGACAAAATAATATTTACTGCAACGTCACATTAATTATTTATGTCAATAAATATTTTAAGTTGTCTCATTTTTTTATGTTAATAAAAGTAACAAATTATTCTGTGTTTGAAAATGTCACATATTGTGAATGTATAAAATAACTAAAATATTATAGGAGTGGAAACTCAAAACAATATAAAGGAGTTCATGGTATTTATGCACACTATATAACAGTAAAATGAAATATTTTCGCTTTTGTCAACATTAATTCAATTTTAATATAAACTTTAACAGTGTATTTAAGTATATTCAAGGTGTTGATGCAATATTAAAATTGTTCAACAATTAATAATTAAATTGAATTAAAGAGTTGCAAACATTTTATTAAATAAAAGCAACTATTAGTAGAAATGCAAGATGAACAATTCACTTATGAGTTTTATAATGTTAAACTGCAAATCATTTTAGTTCACTTCATAGAAACTCATATCATTGCAATTTCCATTCAAATATTATTTGGAAATATTCAAATTTATTAGCAAAGTAGTCCTCACACATCATTCCCCTCCCATTGACAATAGCATCTTTCAGTAGAATGTACCTGATGACTAGAACATATCTGCACACCTGTGTATGTCGTGCAACAGTGAAGTTGCATTTTCTGGAAAAGAATCTGGTTTGGCCAATGAGGTGTGCTCTAGTTCTTTTAAAAATTTAGAGGGGAACAAGTGATATAGTTTCCTTTTGTTCTATGTATACTGGTTTTATCCTGTCAATTGAAACAGGTGCAGTTTTACCATTTATTTTAGGATGGTAAACCTTCTCTATTCTACTGACAACCAGGAAGGATCCCTCATACGGTGGTTGAAGCAGATGTCTCACCATGTCACAGTGATGAAACACATAAGTAGTTGTAGCAAATTCCCGGTGTATAAATGTCTTCATGTCACCATACCGCTTGAGTGGTATAGATAGAAGTGCTTGCATATACCCTCATAATTTGTTCACATATTCATGTAGCTCAACAGAGCGCTTAGTTGGAACTAAGAACTCTCCAGGCAAATGGATTGTCAAGTACGCAATCGCCTTACCACCAACATTCAACCTCTTGTAGAAAAACTTGCTCCTGAAATACAAGTGATAGTGTGTATTTTTTATCATAAACATTTTAGTGAACCTGCTAAAAAATGTAAGCAGCCTTACATCTATAAGGAAAAAAAAATGCAGCTTCTGTCATAGCTGGGATGACAGTTGCACCAAAAAACCCCAATCATTTACTTATAACAGAAAAACTGTTCAGAAGTTTCTAATTGATTCCAGGAGTGAAATTTCAGTTTTACCATTTTCTAAAAGAAAAGAGAAATACATGTGCGAATTTTTCCTTGTTTGCAAGCCAACAGCACTAAAATCCATGCTTATAGATTTTCAAATTGATAGCTGGATTTAGATCCTTGAAAACCATTTCCATATAGATTTGTAATTGCTGATGTAACTTCTGTTATAAGTGCATACTTTTTGCGAAATTTTAATCTCCTGGTTGATCTGAAACATAAGCGTCTCATTAATCTAGAGACTTCATTATTGACCAATGATCTCGCATAAATCAACAATCTGTTGTGACTGTTTCTGCTTATTTAGATTATGAATCCTTGTTATCTGAATTCCCAGATGTAACTATTCATATTCTAATAATCATACTGCTTCTCATGACATAGTATATCGTATTTTAACTCCTTATCCTCTTGTAGCTGCTAAACACAGATGTAACTATTCATATTCTAATAATCATACTGCATCTCATGACATAGTATATCGTAATTTAACTCCTTATCCTCTTGTAGCTGCTAAACACAGATGTAACTATTCATATTCTAATAATCATACTGCTTCTCATGACATAGTATATCATATTTTAACTCCTTATCCTCTTGTAGCTGCTAAACACAGATGTAACTATTCATATTCTAATAATCATACTGCATCTCATGACATAGTAAATCGTATTTTAACTCCTTATCCTCTTGTAGCTGCTAAACACAGATGTAACTATTCATATTCTAATAATCATACTGCTTCTCATGACATAGTATATCATATTTTAACTCCTTATCCTCTTGTAGCTGCTAAACATAGATGATGTCATCCAAGACTACACAAGGCAGTAAAAGTGGAATTTGAATTTCTTCTTTCTCAAGGGATAATCCATCCATCCAAAAGCCCAACAAGCTCACAACTATGTGTTGTTCCTAAACAAAATTCTACAGTTTGTCCAGTTGGAGATTATCGCAGACTCAACTCAGTTACAGAATTTGTTAGTTACCCTATTCCTTATTTACAGGATTTTGCCCATATTCTTTATTATAAAAAAACAAAAAAATTAAGTCTTTTATCCAATTTCAATTGCTAAGTCTGATATTCCTAAAACAGCAGTGACAACACCATGAGGACTTTTTGAATCCACCCATTTTTGTTTTGTGTTGGTGAATACTCTTAAACCTTCATGCATTTTATGCACAAGGCATTAAAAGGCTAGCCATTTTGGATGAAATATTTGTGAAATGATGTCACAAAGCACAAAGAGCACTTGTGTATTATATTTTAGCGCCTCAGTGCTCATGTATGCGACAATTCGGCTACTTGATGGCAAAGAGAATTCATTGTACATGAAAAACTATTTGGTTTACTAGACTCATAATGGGCATCAGAGATTTCACAAATAAGTGTTAGCGGGATAATTTCTACTATATTTCTGCTATAATGGCCAAATTATCAAGGGATTTTTAAGATGCTGACGGGACAGTTTGGATTTGCGTTAGACATTCTTAGCAGCTACAAGCGCTGTAGAAAATTATCACTTGGTTGGCTTCTAGAAAGGGTTTTCATTCTCCAAAGCAAATGTTCTAGGTCTTTCATCTCCAAGTTAGAGACCTGTTAAAAATTTCTTTATCTTTTGTTGTTTTGAATCTTCAAACTTGGATATCATGACCAGACAAAAATTTGTATTTTTCTACAGGAGGTGGCGTCACAGCCATTACCCAAAACAAATCCTGGAACTTTGTATGCTACAAGTGCTAAATATTTTGCCTCAACACTTGTGGTACCATTAAAATTGAATGTGTTATCATATGGAGTTATCCATAGGCACACATTAGAGTTCCAGAAAGGTGGTAGTTGTAATATAACGCATGCGACGTGCGTGATGTTTTATTATCTTTCACCATTATTCGGATTGTATAAGAAAGCAAATACAGCAAACATTTGGTCACATTCGAGAATCAGCAATCTTATAACTGTTGTCTGAGTTTTCATACTTTGGAAAAATTTATAACTATGTAAAATACAACTGCATAATTTAATACTTCCTAGGCAACATGCCCGTCAATCACCAGTAGAAGTGGTGTTGTAAGTATTCAACTATCATTAATTAAAGTGAATTAAAGTAGAGCAAAGATTTTATTAAAAAAACAACAATAAGTAGAAACATGAGATGAACAGTTCACTTCTGAGTTTTATAACGCTTTAATGCAAAATATTTTAGTTCAATTCATGGAAGTTCAGATCATTCCAAAAATTCTTTTGTAACTATTGAAGAGTAAAAATTTTTACATGACTTTCAAATTTTTATTGAAGAAATGATAATTTTGTAGATAAGCTATCAAAACAACACACTATAAATAAATAATATTTGCTCTCATTCTTTGCTATGAAAAGATCAAAGTAATTTACATCTGAGGTGAATAATTATCTGAATTGAATAAAATGTTTGTGCATGCATTTCTTAATATCTGCATGAAAATTGGTAGATATTTGCTTTTAATATTCAGAAAATTTTCTTAGATTTTTATGTATGAAATGCAGAATTTCAAGCTAAATTCAATATTTCTTTCATGAAATTTAATAAATTGAAGAAGAAACTTAATTTAATTAAAATTTATTATGTTTTCCTGCTTATAATTAAATTAATATTTTATGTTCTTAATAGTTAGAAAAGAACTCAAGTATCTGATTTTCTTACCAGTATTCTGAAAGATATCAACAATATTGTAGACCACATTTCTGTGTTAATTTCTGAAAATAATTGCTGAAATATCCTTCACATATAAAATTTTTGTTTAATTAGTACAGGATATTAAAGTCTCATGTATGCATATATTATCATACTTATACTAACTGGAGATGAGAATAATCTGTTATCTTCAGGCTTTAACTTGGTGTAAAATATTAATTTATATCCCTTGTCCTTGTGCACCAAATTTTGTTGCTCCTTAATTTTGATTTCAAAAGTTTGTAAATGATAACCTAAGCAATACCATTAAAAATTTATTAGCAAGATTCTAAAATTTAGAATGCAAAGAAAAATTATTTTATAATATCAATACAAAAAGAAAGTCTAAATTAATTGACCAAGAATGAAAAAAGAACAACCACAAAACTGCTGAGAAGTTTAGTGAGATCACATTTGTGAATAATGACAATCATAATTCCGTTTGTAAGAGGCCTTAATTAAGTTATGAATTCCAAGTAGATATTTGAGAAGACAATTCCCTAAGTTAAACATGTTTGAAAGATACTTTATTAATGGTCTGTAAACTGCAAGTTGGTCTATGTCTTGTATAGCTATCCAGATAGATCATACCATCAGAACAGGTTGAGATCAGTGGGTGCCAGATACTATCCATGTGCAATGTACTGTGTCTGGAACTGCTTGGAAGATGATGAAGCAAGAGGATTGAAGGATCCTGTGACAAGCAGCCATGGAAACCCATGGTGACACATTCCACAATAGAATCACAAATAAATGTGCCAGTTGTTCTACAGGTCATTTTCATTTGTGATAACAAATTTGTGATCCAAACTGCTGCTTCATGTGCTGCTTTTAATACTAAAACTCATGGAACTCTGTCTACTGTGTACCAAGCAAGAACAATGAAAAACACAGCAGATTGGTGGAACATAGTGTTTAGGGATGAAAGTTAATTTGTTTTGGGAATTGATAACAACTGCGAACATGTGTGGGGATGCCATGGTGAATGATACAATTTTATTCCCGCTATTGCATAACACACTGCTTGCACAACAGATTTGATGGTCTAAGAGGCATAACCTATGATAGTTGCACCACTCTAGTTATGGTACATAGAATTTTACAGAGTCAATGTTTTGTTAATGACATTCTTTCACTCTATGTGGGATTTTGTCTTAATGAACCCCTGGGACAATTTTACAAGAAAATCATGTTTGTCCTCATACACTTCTAGTTGCTCAAGACATCCTGTGTCATATTCAGATTCTTCCCTGTCTGGCCTGCTCCCATGATTTGTCATGAATAGAGCATCAATCATCAATAGAGTGGGACCAGTTAAAGCATTAGATGCCAGTATTATCACTCCGTACATGATTTGGAGGTGGCTGTTCAGGATTTATGCTCCCATCTACCTCAAGATAACATTATACATCTAATCAACAGTGTTTCATCATGTATGGCACCAAGAGAGTATCTGACACACTATAGATATGTTGTTTTTGTCCATTTGTGCTGAGTGCATTTTTATTTTATTGCCTTAATTTAAAGATCAAATGAATTTCATCAGTATCGTTTAGCATATTAAATTTCATTTTAATCTAATGATCCTTTCTTGGTGCACTATTTTCAGTGTTCTTAAGGGTAAATATATGTACTAACTTTATATCATATATATTCATATATAAGCTTAACTCCATTGTTAAGTATTCTTGTCTATCTCCCCTTTGAAATATAGGGAGCAATTATATAACTGCTTAAAATAATTTGTTTTGATAAAGTTCTGCAAGAAATGAAATGGTTTCTATTAACATTTATTTAAAATAATTTGTTCAAATTTTTAGAAACATAAAATAATTCTTTATAGCAACAAAAATATTATGCTTCTTTTTCCAGTGTCCTTACATAAAAAATTAAATGCAATAACTATCTGATATGGACTCAATCTATTTTAGGTTAAACATAGACATTTTATAGAATGTTATTATTTTCATTGAAATGTGTTTAAATTACATTTCTTTAAACAAAAATTTTGTAAAAATAAAGAATATTTTATTTAAGAAAAAATTGGTGATATTAATTTAAATAAATAATTTTAATTATTTAAACTCATATTGTATTATATTCAAATTTTTATATTTATTGTAATTTTAAAAACATTTTGAACGTAAATGGACTTAGCATTTAAGGCACAAATAAATTGTGTGGTTTTCACACACTATGCACATATTATCTATGGGCTTTTTTCATGTTCATTTTTTGTGTGTCCTATTCCATCAGTCCATATTTATTTCAGTAGAGATGTAGATGATGGACAACCTTTATTAAAGCGTGTCATTTGTATTGTATTTTCATCAGATATATTGTTTTTGTATTCAGATTTTAGTAATCAATTACTGTATTCTGAACTCTGAAACCTTGCATAAAAGTTGGTTTTAAATTTTTTCCTATTTTTCATACATTTGGCAAATGATACTCACTGTAAAATTAAAATATATTTTTAAAATTTTTGTTTTTTATTTCATTTACAGTATTTGCAAATTTAATCCATTATAAAAAATATAATTAATCTCTATTGCTCTCAAGTCAATTATACATCGAAAATTCAGTACATTATCCAATTTGTCAATAACTGTTTAAGTTAAGAAACTAGTGTGTTTGCAAATTTTTCAACAGAAAATAGTACTCCAGTGAAGTAATTACTTTATGGATAGTATCAGAACCCTTAAAAATATCAGAAAAATAAAATAAGTGAAAAATATATATCATAATGTTAAAAAATATTGAAATGTGCTTATACACCTTTGGTCAAAACTAGTTTAAACTAAGTATTTTTTCCTAAATTTTTAAGAATATTTTTATTTATTAATTTTTAATCCTATTTATGCATAAATATTATGATAATGTAAACAAAAAGTTTATGGTTTTTATAGCACATGAAGTTGTGCCAAATTATATCATTTTAATATTGCTAATCAATAGACAATTTATAAATTAACTTATCTCTAGGTTATTGAAAATTTATATATTAAATATCTCTTTATCAATTTTGTATTAGTTTTAAAATTCTAAGCTAGTAATTGAATGATCTGGCTAAAATTTAAGAATATTTTTGAAATTCATAAAATTTATTAGTGTTTAACAATATTTTTAATGGTTGCTTGGCAATTTCTTCATCTGTTCTTATTTAATGCACATTTTTTTACAATATATAATTTCTTAATCGACAGTGAGTATGACTATTTTTTCCATGCTTTTCTTTTCAATTTACTACTTTAGGTAATTTCACATACCATTGTTTAATAGTGTAAATCTGAAGGTTATTGCATAATTCAGACGTATTTGCACAAAGATGGACATAATATTTTATTTTCAGTTAAAAACAGACTAAAGAAAATACTATACTTTCAATAAGAAAGTTTGTTTTAAAGTAAAGTGCTATCGGAGAGAGAGAGATTTGAAAATAAATTCATAGAATTTTTTAAAATTGTTGCTAGTAATCTCTAACAACTGCTATCAAATAGTTTATTAAAACAATTGTTGCTTATAATGTAAATAAAATAAGATTGGTCTAGATTCAGGTATTTTTTACAGTGTAAAATAAAAAAAAAAATCAAGAATATTATTGAATACCAGATTAAATTTATCTTTCCAAAACTCTAAATGACCCATTTAATCAACAAATTATTTTCTAAAAATTTAAATAAAAGTTTTAGAATATTTTGAGGTGTGTAAATTTTAAATATAATGTCTTAGTTTTTGCATCAATAGAATTTATATCATAATTGAAATAGTTTACCAAACCTGACTTTTAAAATATTTATGTGTTTCTAAGATTTTTATTTCTATTTTAATTGGTGTTTATTGTTTTTAATTTTGAGAAAAATAATAATACATTTTCTTTCATGATCAATTTCTCATCTTTGATTATAATTTTTCTTTAGATTTGCAAATATAATCTCTTATTACTAATATGACCTGAAGATTTTCTAGTTGCTATTAAAAAATTTATATCTTGCAGATTTTGGAAATGTGTCCTGAAATAAAATGGCATTTTATTGGACATCTGCAAAGCAACAAAGTCAACAAATTAATAGGTACATGTTTAAAATTTTTAATAACATGTTGTATTTGGCAAAAAATATGTATACAATTTAAGTATGCTCAAAATACTACTCATCTAATGTTAACTTGTATTTATAAAACTAAAAATAAGTACTGTATTTATCTGTATGTAATCTGAAGCAATGTATTATTAGTTAGAGCTTTTTTCTGAGTAAAAGAAAAAACTTCACATAATGTATGGCAAATTTTTTCGAAAAATATTCGAAAATATAATCTGATAATATGTGTCTCTCATAAAATAAGAAAATACACAGTATGATTAAAAAAATAATAAATTACGGAAAAACTTTTATTATGAAAAAAATATGTTTGAATCCACCTCATTGCAAAGTGTGATAAACTGAGATGAAAGGTTGTTCTGATCAAGAGTGAAAATTCTGAGAAGATAATAAAACTTTTTATTTAAAATGAAATTCGAGATATATTTTTTAAAAATAAAATTTTTTTCAAATTGCGCATTGGATACATTTTTCTTTTGTACCTCATGTGTTTTTTTTAAAATCTTACTTTAACACATTTATTGCTAATTTTTATTTGCCTTCTTGCTATTTTTTATTTGCCAAAGTTTTTAATTTAAAATCTGCTATGTAACTTAAAAGTTTTTGCATCTACATGACGATATACAAATTTGAAAATTTTCAGACCAAAACTGTTGGTTATTTCACCTTTTATGTTCCAGTATTAGCAGAGAAGCACAAAGTATGCTGCAGTACAAAGTCTTAAATATTATAGACATTCAGAAAGTTTACTTCTGAGATTTGGTGGCTTAAAATGAGTGATGAAAAAGAATTAACTTTTACTATAGTTTAGATTTATAACACTTCATTAAACACTTATACATAACAGTTTCTTCACAATTAGACATGTGACAATGAGTATTTATAAACATGAAAATTTAATACTATGTAAGCATGTGCCTAGCAAAGCTATTTAACATAAGTCATCTAGCGAGAACAAATTATCATCGTCGATGTTCAGCAAATACCTGCTTCCAATCACAAACTTAAATGTAAACCTTAAGCACCACCCACTTCCAATAACTAGTTTATTATCTGAATCTAAAACCTTAGAAGGTAAATATTTCTGAAAAACAGCTCTTAGTGGCGAAAATCTCAAACTTAATGAAAGACTGACAGAATGCAAGTTTTGCCGAAAGGTGAAGAAAATCCATACTTTATCCTCAGTAACTGAGAACAGGAGGGGGAGGGACACAAATTTAGGTTTTATTTTTTACATAGCAATTTGTAAATAATTTCAGTGTAATCTATGAAACCTCAATTTCTGCTTTTGGAGATTGCTGAACAAGTAGACCCTTGGTTGATCATACAAAAATATTTTTTTAAATTAAATGTAAAAAGTAATATAAACTTTAAGAAATACTTAATATGGCCAACAGAAACAACTCTGGTGAAGACAAAATGATGATTGCCAATAACAGCTGTAATTTTTTTTCTGAGAAACTGAAATTGTTCTTTAGCGTAATCAGACAAAGATGATTATAGATGAAATAAGTCAGCTGAGTCATTGTACTTTCTATTATTTATTTTATGGAACTTAAACAGCATTTTTTCCCAAACTTTATTGTAATCATTTCTGATGGAGAAAATTTTTTTTATCAGATTATCCACTGTGGCATATAATATGCACAATGAAGTTTGAATCTTTTTTAACACATATTTCATGGGTTATATGTAGGAAAATATGTTAATTAGTTGTGTTGCAAATGTTTCCAATCCTTCAGTGATCTACCATTACCTAGATCAGACCCATGATACTGCGAACACTAGCAAAGTTTAGCACCAGTAGTAGTTTACTTACATACACACTAGAGCAAACCCCAAATAGTCCAGGATGTTAATTAGTTGTGAAATTAATGATGCCTGAATCTTGTCAAAAAAGTTTGTTTCACTCTGTGTACGATTACTTGATTCTTGATCAGATTTTTTTTTAAAAATTGATATTTAAATTTTATGTTTGAAATTGTTATTGAATGCATAAATTTTGCAAAGTTAATCTATTCTATGGCTATTTCATATTTATATTTGAGTTTGACATATAGGATCCTTTAAACAAGCAGTACATATTAAAAAGCAAAATTGTAAATAATTTAATTTTTTGGTTAAAAATGCATTTATTCATCAAATAATGCAATAAAATTTGCACTAAGAGCAAATTTGCATTTAATGAATTTTTTTATTAAAGTTCAATTATCCGTTTGATTAAAACTCTGAAAAATTTATTGTATATTTATTTATTCATACTAAATTGTTACATTGTATTTAAAGTAATTATTATCTAAGTCAAAACAGTCTCAATGGAAATAAAGATTAAATTTTTCTTTGTGAATTAACAGCTTTCTTGCTTTCTATGTTTATTTTTCTATTCACTTTAAATAATTCTAATTAGTTATTACATTGTAATGAAACTTACAATGTATTTGGTATTTGTTTGAATGCATTTGTTCGTTTTTTATTTTGTTAATTTTCATAAATTTTTTAATAAAAATCTCTTATCTCAAATTTCTGAAAAGTATATAACAAGACATAGTTTTTTTTTATCAATTATTTTTAGGCATTCCAAACCTGTATATGATACAGACAATTGATTCTACCAAATTAGCTGATCAAGTTGACAAAGCATGGGGAAAAGCTCAAAAACCTGGGACTTTGAAGATTATGATTCAAGTTAACACAAGTGGAGAACAAAGTATTTATGTTACTCTTATTATAATTGTTCTTCATTACAATAATGAGTTTATTAAGTTTAGTAAAAACGTAGTTATTTCATTACAAATTAAAATTTTTACCATGCATCAAAATTTATCCTTGTGTAAACCAAAATAAAAATAATAAAGGATTAATATATCATGCTTTAAATATATTCTTTTACTTATTTGAGACTGCTTTTTTATCTCACCTAGTGCAAATTGTGTAACATGCTCATTGACTTTTATTGAGAAATATGCTTTGTTTGAATTTATTTAGTTAACTAAAAACAATATATATTTTTAAATAAAAATACTATATTAAGTAAAACTTCTATTTTTTATTTTTAAAAAAGTGTGACATTAATAAATAAAATTTTGAATTTGATTAAATAAATAAAAGAATTCTATTTAAAATTTAACATAGTATATTAAATTAAAAATAGAAACTGTTAAAATTAGTAAACTACAATGGATACTAGTTTTTATGGACTCATCAAGACCAGTAAAATAACTCTTAAAATCGAAAGTTTGTAAAATAGAGAAGAAAAAAGTTTTAATCTCAAAACTAACTTTTTATATCAAACTACTTTTTCTTTGTAAATAGAGTCCTGCTTAAAAAATATTTATGAGCTATATAGGAAACATCTGCAAAATTGTAATATTTATTAACAATTCTTACTTTCATTTTATTGATGAAAAAGCAAGTGAAATAATAATTTAATTTTTAAGTATCAGAACTGCATTATTAAAATCTTATTTTTTTCTTTCATTAAGTTCTTAGTCATATAATCAATTGATACCTTTGTACAAATAACAATTGAGTCCATATAGCCCTGAAATGAAATTTTAGTTGTGTCAAAATTGAAGTCATCTTAACTGAAGTTCTCAAGTAAATGTTCTTGAGAGTAATCAATTAATGTTTTTTTCTAATAAAGTCTGCATGTAAACTGATGACTTATATGTGCATTGTACCTAGATGGTCTTATTTCATTAGTTGAATCCAAGGCAGTCTGGTATGCGTGTTATATTTATAAAACAGTTTATTATTTCCCTAGGAATTTTACCATAGAATTCAACATTCTTTCCTTATAAAAACTGTTACTTAAAATAGTTAGATCAAAAAATTTTCTGTTCTGAATTTTTACAAATTAAATTATTCTTTTCTCTCAACTGTTGCTAGTTATAAAGTTTCACTTTCAAACTTAAAAATGATCCACTAAAATTTACTCTAGGATGGGTTTTGGTTTTTCATTATATGATATAAATCTTATTGAAGATGTTAAAGGGCTCTAAAGTTTTAATGGTCTTAAGACATTATTTGTGAAAAACATTATGTATGCCAAAATGTGTAGTAAAAAAATTATTTTCAAAATGGTTATATGAATGGTTTTGTTATGTTCAACATGTTTTTGATATTCTTTAAATTAAACAAATGGTTATTTTGCTATGTTTTTGTAGGTAAAAGTGGTATAGAATTAGATAAAATGAATATGCTTTTGCAGCATATTATTGAAAATTGCCCTCATTTGAATTGTGTTGGAATAATGACAATTGGATATGCAAACTATGATTTAAGTAAAGGACCAAATCCTGAATTTCAGGCTTTATTGAAATGCAGAGCATCTGTTTATGAACGTTTTAACCTAGAACATTTGGATTTAAGTATGGGAATGTCTCAAGATTTCGAGCATGCTGTAAGTAATCACATATAACTTTTCTGTTTTCAGTTATTGTAAACATCATAATGTGGTAAACTATTGTTGCATATTTTATAAGATACTTTTTAAAAATAGTAAATATTTGTTTATATATTTCTGATTTAATAAAATAAAATTTCTTTGTTCACAGAATTTACACAAAATATACATTTATCTAAGTGTTATAAATATATAAAATACACATGTAACTTTTTTTTAAAATATAAGACTGCTTTCTTTGCAGAAAAGAATTAGGTCTACATAAAATTATCTCAATATATTTTTAGTTGAGAATTTTCAACTGAAAGCATGTTGTCATTGTTTTATGTCAGTTTAGTTATAAAAATGAAACCAGTCTAATTACAAAAATATATTTTTATTCTGATTAATATAATGAAACAAAAGCTTTCCTTGATTTCCTTACATAATGACTAGCTCTTCCATATATGTTGTAAGGGCGAAAAATTTTTATCATCTTATTTTTTGTCTATTCAGAAAAATTTTCCAGAATATATAAATAGCCCATAGCACTTACCAATCAATTTTGTTAAATATGGGAATTTACATTTGGCACTGCAAAACAGAAAACAAGCTTAAGATATGCATAAAGTTAATGTTTTGTCATTTACCATTTTTCCTATAATGTATTATTTCTATTTAACATAAGTTTATAGTTAATTATAGTAGTTAAAACAGTTTTTTTATGCTATGTATTTCTTTATATGCAATATTTTTAAACCAACATTTTTGAGAAAATTTTGAACTATTTCTTTTTTTATTCATTCAAAAGTATTATTATCACGAGATTTTCTTACTTAATGTAGAAACTGAAACTTGGTGGTGCAGTGGTAGATCTTTACAATCCCAAGGCACAGGTCAGAGGCTGTATCCTTGGGCTGGACAAGGTTGCCTAAACTTTTGATCCCTTCAATGGATTGATGAAACTGAGTACCAAACAAGCTTGGAAACTAAACACTTGGAGTTTTGAATTAGAATGACCACCTAATTGCAACATATGCTTTGGTCCCCAGGACCTTCCATCACAAAAAAAGATAAGGGCACTGTAGGCTTTGGCCCCATGGGGCTATTGTGCCACTGAGTAAGAATGTAGAAACCGCGCATAATTGTTTTATGCTAGGAGCAATTTCTGTACTTTAAATGAGATTAATTAAGTATAAATTTCATTTTATTCCTTTATTTTTATATCCTTAGCATTGTATCAAAAAGATATATTTGTTCAATGAAAATCAGTCATTACAACAATTTTATGATTTAGTTTTTATTTCTATTACTGAAACAAAGATTAGTTTGAGCTTCTGCCCAACAGTTAATTGTTGCTCTCTTTTTGTTTATTTTAAAATTGTAAATAAAATTCTATCTATTAAAAATGATAAATTCTTTTTTAAAAGTTGTTTTATACATGAGATTTTGAACTTACTGTATATTGAAAATAAGGTATTTGAAAACTGAAGTGATTTCTTACATTATATATTATCATTTAAAATATTATGATAAGGACAATAGTAAAAATATTTCACTGATCATTGTAGTTTCTATTTAGCTATCCATACACCAAAGTAAATACCAATTGCAGAATTCCAGGAAATACTCTGGGCTAAAACCATTAGATGAATTTTTTTGTTCTTATAACTTGGTTAGTTGGTTAGTACTTTGAAATATAATTTAAAATAGAGGTTTTGGTTGAGTTGACTCAAGTGAGCAAAAAGTTATCATAAAGTAACAAACCTACCAATCATTCAGGAATTATTTAAAGATTCATGGAATTTGATTTTTTGTAGATGCTAAAAACGTCTGGGACAGTATCATTTCTCAAAAATTTTAAATAATTAACAATTTTCGTTTTTTCTTTGAATTTTATTTTCTGCTAGAAAATATTCTGATTCCTAATACTTTTAAACTTTTATTTCTAAAAATTATTGTAAAAGTCTAATTAAAAAATTCAATGCTAGTGTTGTCTGTGTAAATTAGGTATTAATATTATATTTATTGAGTTTTATATCTTATTTTTATGTACCTATAAATATGAGGATCCGTTTCTGCCATAGTATATTTTACTGTGTTACTTAGAATGAAATGTCTACTGTGCATGCATTAATTTTCCCAATCCAAGTCCATGTAATAACAAAATTTTTTTGTATGATGTGAATTTCACCAAAGTATTTTAAACAAATGTTTATTTTTCATGTAGGATATTTTTGACACTTTCACATTAATTGACCCTTTTTTCAACTTATTAATTTATTTGCTTTAACACTTTCAGGTGCACTACTCTTTAAAGTTGAAATATTAACAAAAAAAAATTGTAAGTTGTCTATTTAGGCCTATATAAGTAAACAGTGAAAATTTTGTAAAGATTGCATGTACCATTTCGATTTTGTGGGTGTTCCATCACATGAAAAACTGTGCCGCAAAGGTCATAAAAGCAAGCATTGCAGTAAAACCCATATATGCGTAAATGTTTTTGCATATGAACAAAATAACAATGCATTACACCTACGTAGCAGATTTAGCATGTTCCAGAGTGCATCACAAGGCCTGATACTCTACACCATAAAAAAAATAAATAAATAAAAGATTTCTGCACAATTTTTTTAGATATGCAAGTGAGGTTTTGGGGCTGGATATAGGAGCCTGGTTGAGATAAATCATCGCCATCATTTTCACTGGCATCCATTACAACATTATCAGACTGAGACTGATCGAGTGGTTTAGGAATATATTTCTCTGTATCATTATTACTATCCATATGATTCACTAATAAAGGGCAATTTTTGAAGCATTTTTATTGTTTCAGAAGGATTAAGACATCTAAGTGCCATTTATTTGCAATTATCAAATAAAAAAATTAACTAGAAATTAAAATTATATTTGCAAATAATAAACTAAAAATATATAAATTCAAGAAAAAATTACACAATATTATAAAACAAATAGCAGCGAAAAGAAAAATCAAGAGCATAAAAATAATGATTCTCTAACTAGAGAGGATTCAAACTAACTGTAATATCTGGCGACTGTTTGGCGATCAACAAACCGCGCTTGGCGTGGTTTGATCTCTTTCGAAAGGTTGCCATATTTTAGAACAGTATCGGCGGAGTGTGGTCCGTGATAGGTCGTAATGTTCTGGTAGGAGTGGAAGGCTCCGAGTTATAGTTTTGTTTTTGATATTAAATGTTTGTTCATAATTAAATAAATGTGTTGTCCAGAAAATGATGATGGTTAATTTTCTCGGCCATTCTACACATCACAACACGCTCCATTTCGAGAACCAGAGCTTAGAACAAAATGGCTTATCTTGGATAATTCGACGAAAGAATAAAAACTGTTAGCGGAATTCTAAGGTGAAAAAAATTAAAGAAAATGTTCAAAAATGTAAAAAGAAAGACTTGATAACAGTCCTGCTAGAAATCGGAGAAGCTACTTTTGATTTGAAATTAGCCGAACTGAAATACAAACTTCTGAATAGTAAAGAATATGCTGAAGATGCTGACTTTGTAAAAGAAATTTTGATTTCTACTATAGAAAATAGGAAGAGAAAAGAAGAGTTCGAATGATTACAGGTTGAAGAAGAAAGATTAAGATTAGAAAGAGAACACGAATTAGAACTAGCAAAAATCCGAGCTCATGAAGCATGGCGAGCAGTAGTCCGATGCCATTTTCAATTTCGAACACTGGAAGCGAAATCGAAATTCCACTCGACAAGCTGATCAAGGGAGTAGAAACACTGTCGATACCAGTACCGAAAAGAGCAGAATCTTGGAATATATTTTTCGATTCCATAGAAAGAGTATTTAAACACAAGAAAGTTCCGTAAGAATTCAAGGCAGAAATATTATTGAAATTAATTGGAGAGAAAGCTGCAAATGTTCTCGTCTACGTTAAAGAAGACGATTTGCTGGATTATGAAAAGGTAAAAACTTTAATTCTAAAAGAATATCAACCTACTCCTCAAGCAATCCTAGAAAATTTTAGAAAAGCAAAACGTTATTCTGGAGAATCACATATTCAATTTGCCTCACGATTAACATCAACATGGGACTATTATTGTAAATCAAGAGAGGTAACTGATTTTGAAGCATTAAAAGAATTAATCATTTTTGATAAATTGTTCCAAACATTAGATGAAGAAACAGCTTCGCACATCGCCATACGTCAAGGAAATCAATGGTTGAAACCACGAGAACTAGCCAAAGAATGTGATATTTATTTTGAAGCCAGAAGAAAATCATTTGACGGAATTCGAAATGAAATTAAATATCCAAAGCTTACGGATTCAACATATGTGCGAGATAAATATATTCCACCACCGAAAAGAAGAGAATACACGAAACAAAGTTTTATCCCAAAACGAAAAGAATGCTATATTTGCGGAAGTTATCAACACCTAGCAAGAGAATGCTCAGAAAAGAGAAAGGGAAATGGATATATTAAAAGGAATGAAAAGGCGTATTCTACATCTTCGAGTAATACGAATAGAATATCGAAAGAAGATGCTGTAGTCGCTAAAGTTGACTCGACTCACATACGAACTGAATCGGAAGAAACTGTTATTCAACCGTTACAGAAAATTGAAATCTTCATTAACTCTCTAAAAACGGAAGCTATTATAGATTCTGGAACTCAAATCTGCATAGTTCACTCATCATTAATTCCAGATTTAAAAGATTGAGAAGGAGGAAAAGTTATATTAACACCTGCATTTGGAAAACCAATTGAAGCGAAAGTTTGTCGTAAGCCTATTTACTATAAGAACTCTGAAAATAATTTATTTAACTGTGTAGATACTTTAATTGCAGTAACAGATAAATTAAATGTGCCTTGTTTAATAACTCCAGAAACATATGAATTATTAATTAATTCAACTGCCGATCTTTCAAAAGAAAACTGTACCGACAACTGTTCTTCAGGAGACACCGGACATTCCGAAAGAGAAAATTTGCTCAGTTTAGCCACCAAAACAGAAACAGCTACGGAAGGAAAATTCCCCCCCTAGAATTGCTGGAGGCGAAAAACGAAGAGGAGGGAGGAAGGGCGACAGCGAGCGCCGACTCTCACCCTGCGGAGAGGAGCGATCAGACAACCGTTCTATCGGAAGCGCAGAAACTCTGGGTGGAGCAAAAGAGTTGTCCAACCTTAAAAGAAGCTTGGAAATCTGGAGAGCAGAAAAAAGGAAATTATTTATTCATTGATGATTTGTTACACCATCAGGAAAAAATATTAGGACAGAATGTATTCCAATTAGTATTACCTCTTAATAGGAGACAAAAGGTTCCTGAATTATCACATAACTCAATCTTTGGAGCACACCTGGGAATAAAGAAAACAAAGGAAAGGATAAGATATTCTTTTTATTGGCCCAATTTATCAACAGATGTAGAATCTTTTTGCAAAGCATGCAAGAACTGTCCACTGAGAAGTCCTGAGAAAAGAACTGATAAAATTCCAATAACTCCTGTCAGAAGGCCAGAACTACCTTTTGAAATTGTAAATATTGATATAATTGGCCCTATCGACACTCCATCTGTAAGGAAACATAAGTATGTACTATGCTTAGTGGATCAACATAGCCGTTGGCCTGAAGCAATACCATTAAGAAGTTTGACAGCCAAAGCCACATGTGATGCACTCTTAGAAATATTCATGAGAACAGGTATACCTCATGTAATTGCTAGTGACAATGGGAAAAATTTCATTTCCAAATTAACTCAAGAATTTGAGAGAAGACTTGGTTCTTATCCCAGATTCTCTACTCCTGCTTATAGTGCTTCGAATGGATTAGTCGAACGATGGAATAAAGTACTTAAGCAAATGCTGCCTCACATTATTCGAACTGATCCTCACAACTGGGATAAACATTTACCATATTTACTTTTTGCCTACAGAGAAGTTCCAAACTGTACTACTGGTGTTTCACCTTTCCAACTAATGTATGGAAGACAACCAAGAGGCCCTCTAGCAGTGCTGAAGTCATCATGGTCTGGAAAGATTCCCATCCTAAGTAATTTAAGTGAATCTGCTGTTGACTATCTTCAAGAATTAAAGATAAGGTTAGAGCAAGCTGCATAGCAAGCCAACTTGATTGCAAATGACAAACAACAGAAATATACTGAATACTTTAACCGAAGGTCAGTGATGAAAAATTTTAAAATAGGAGAAAAGGTTTATTTACTTATTCCAGATTCGAACAACAAACTTTATGCTCATTTGACAGGTCCAGGAGAGATCATAAACCACTGTCCACCTCATTCTTACAAAGTGAGATTACCAGATGGAAAGATTAAACATGTCCATTCAAATAAGATAAGAAAATTTCAAGCTAGTGTTAATGCAATTGGAGTAATATTTGAAAACGAAGACGAACTTGGAGAAATTATAACTTTGCCAAGTAAAGAATTTCCAATCCCATTACAAATCTTAAAAGTAGGAGAAAATCTGAATTTTGAAAATTTAAGTCCTTTACAGAGGAAGAAATTAATTTCTCTTATTAAGCAACACGAAGGATTATTTACTGGAAAATTAAAAATAGCAAAAGTAGAACCACACAAGATAAGATTGGTACCAAATTTAGGGAGAAAGAAACCGTACGTCTATAGAATCTCTGAAGCCTTGAAAGGAAAAGTTGATAAAGAAATAGAAGATTTAATGAAATCTGGACTGATAGAAGAAAGCAATGCTGAGATAGCTCACCCTGTAGTATGTGTAAGCAAGGAGGATGGAAATATTCGATTGTGTGTGGACTATAGATCTTTGAATGTTGTAACCAAACCAGATGATTTTCCTATGGAAAATGCAATTGACTTGATGTACAGTATCAGAAAAGCAAATGTTATTACAACATTAGATTTACTCAAAGGATACTGGGCTATACCTATGGAAGAACAGAGTAAAGAATTTACATCTTTTAAAACGCATCGAGGACAGTACCAATTCAAAGTAATGCCATTCGGATTAAGAAATGCTGCTGCAACTTTTCAGAGAGTAATGAACACTGCACTAAAAGAATTTAAAGAATTTGCTAGAGCATACATTGATGACATTGCTATATTTTCACCCAGACTTTGACACATCTCCAAGATTTACACAAAGTTTTTGAAAAGTTGGAATCACTTGGTTTCATGGTTAATTCGAAAAAGTGTTCTTTTGCAAAACCACGAATAAGATATTTAGGACATATCATTGGATCAGGAAAACACCGACCTGACCCTGAAAAGATCAAAGCAATTGAAAAATTGGAGACACCAAAGACTAAATCTCATCTTAGAAGCTTATTAGGATTATGCAACTATTATCGAAATTACATACCTGATTATGCTAAAATCGCCTACCCCTTAACAGTGCTCACAAAAAAGAAGCAACTGGAAGTGTTGGAATGGAAAGAAGAACATGATGTATCATTCCAAAAGCTGAAAGATCAACTTATGAAAGCAACAGATTTAATAACTCCCACAATACAGGATCCCTTCATCATTCACTCGGATGCATCGCAGATTGGAATAGGTGCATGTTTGTCTCAAGTAAGAGAAGGTAAACATTTTCCTGTGTGTTATGCAAGCAAGAAATTGATCAAACCCCAACAAAATTGGCCTACTATAGAACATGAAGCGTAAGCTATAGTATGGGCATTATAGAAGTTTGAATCATGGATTTTCAGATCAACAGTAAAGATCGTGACCGACCACAATCCTCTATCATTTGTTGTGAAAAATGCCCAGCAATCATCAAAGCTTCAACGGTGGGCCTTAGCTTTACAAAAATACAACATAGAAATCATTCATTGCCCAGGAAGAAATCTTTCTAATGCAGATGCTTTATCTAGATTACCAACCAGTGACATTTGAACATTTTTTTTTATTTGATGATTTTTTTTCCTACAATAATTTCTTTTGGATATATAAAAATTATTGTTATCTTGTATGTTTATTATTAGTAAAGTGGTAAGTAAAAGTAAATATTAGTAATCTGAAGCATAATAGCAATATTTAGTAAACTTAAATTTTGTAAGTAAATGTTTGAAATATTTACTCTTTATTAGATAATTAACACTGGAAGTATTAATGTTTCATTATTCTATGTTTATATTTCTTAGTTTTTTTGTTGTAATGTGACGAAATATGTTCATGAAAACAAATATGTTTTTGTTTATATACTTTAATAATAATGTACATGTATAGTATTTCTTTTGAACTTATGTTAATTGAAATTTGTGAATTTCTATTTGCATGCATTATATGTAAACTGCTGTATATGTGTTGATCGCAAATAGTCGCTTGATTCGTTTTCAGATTGATGATTAATTTGGGAATATAACATCAATCTTGCGGGGGAAGTGTAATATCTGGCGACTGTTTGGCGATCAACAAACCGCGCTTGGCGTGGTTTGATCTCTTTCGAGAGGTTGTCATATTTTAGAACAGTATCGGCGGAGCGAGGTCCGCGATAGGTCGTAATGTTCTGGTAGGAGCGGAAGGCTCCGAGTTAGTTTTGTTTTTGATATTAAATGTTTATTCATAATTAAATAAATGTGTTGTCCAGAAAATGGTGATGGTTAATTTTCTCGGCCATTCTACACATCACACTAACTCATATAATCCTATACCACACTGAAGCTACACAATTCAAGGGGTCAATAAGGGCTTAGAGATATTATCCATATAAGTAATCCTTCCTTGCACATTCCTCAATATTAGTTTATTACTTCCCAAAAGAGAGAAAAACAGTAAGAAAATAAGCACAGCTGTTTCCCTTTGCATTGAGTTCAAGGCTAATGGCACTCTAAATTGCGTAAAAAAAAGTGCCGTTGTGATGCAGTGTTCCAGTTGATGGAACACCTTGTTTTATTTGATAATTCTGTGTATACTTTATGTGTAAAAAATTTAAAGTAATATAGAATCAATAGTTCAAGGTACAGGCAGCAAAATAACATAAAATTTTTTTTCAAACAAAGGGATTTAAATAATCTGCTATAATTGAAAATTATTGATCGCCTTATGTAGTTCAAAAAAGAGAATTTCAAGAACATTTTAAGCCAAATTGCATCTTTTTATCATAAAATGCAATGATTTGGTAACAATTTAAAGTTTGGTGTTTTATCACTTGGAACTCTAAACTGCAAAGGATTAATGAGTTTCCTAGAAAAAGCAGCAAAATTTAAATAAATTAATAGTACCTAAAAATAATTTGAAATAAACTGCTCCTTTATTGTGTTTTTTTATCATTTATTAATGCTTAAAAAATCACTTAAAATCAATTAAACATTTTTTAATATTAAAGAAGATTATTGTTTTAGCATCGAATTCTATATCTTATGCATTTTCTATTCCTCAAATTTTTTTGATGAAAATTAATTATTTAAAGTATAAAAATAATATAGGAATATATTATTTTCTATTCACTTATAAATTTTTTTTGAATAGATTTCCTACATATTTTCTTAAAAAATTATGTATACATAAATTAATATTTTTATATAGTTTTATACTTTTGCAGCAGATTAATAAATAGTCACTATATTGTTTGTATGCACGACAAAAATATTTTATATGCATTTGAATTGGGTTAATTAAAAACAGTGCACAGTTAATTTTATTAAATATACAGCTTTGTTGATACTTAAAAATATGGCTGTGAAATTTGATTATTAATTGTATTGATATTTATTTGATTTTATTTAACATATGTTGGTATATCTTGAAGTGAATTAATAAAAAAAATTTCTTTGTTACCTTTAACACAACAATGGAAATTTATGATACCCTAATATTATTGAAAGAATAAAAGAATTGCTGATAATTACACTTATTTTTTTGTGGTTTCTGAATAAAAGATTCAACAACAACCTCATTAGCAAAATATATTACTTTTAAAATAAGTATTTTATTAATAAATTTAATGCTTTACTCATCTAGGTAAAGAAAACATTAATTACATCCTAAATTACATTTAACTGTATTTTATTGTTGTTTTATAACATATTCATCTGTTTTCAAGTAAAATTTCAAAAAGAAGCTTTTGTATGTATGTATAATATTTTTAGTTTACTTAATTATCTTGAAAATTAAGTCCTTTTATTTCAGTTTTACATGATGCATATCTGTAATTTATTTGTTATGCTTTTAATAGTAACTTAAAACACTAACTCAGAATTATTGGATTAGGAAGATTTAATTTTCTGATCCTTTTCTTCATTGCAGTATCGTTATTTTTGGTGTTACTTGATTTTTTAGATTGAAGTTGGTAGCAATTGTGTAAGGATTGGCAGTGCATTATTTGGTGCTCGATCAAAGAAAGAAAATAAGGAATAAATGAAGTTTAAAATTTTAGAAAATTTTCTGGTAAGATTCATTGAAATGTTTTGGAAATTTAAAACAGGATTTATTATATTTATTATTATTTTTTTTATTAAATTCTTGTTATATTTTTTACAATCATCAACAAAGGAACTTTTTTCATTATAATGAACAATATTAAAATTTTAGTTTCTCATAAATTTTGTTAAATTGTGCACTTTTTGAAATTGATAAATAATTTTTTCTTATTTATTGGAACAATTGTTTCAGAAATCAAAAACATTTTAAATATATTCTTAATTATGAAATTAATAAAAAGCTTCTATGCAAACTATGGTAAAAATTTTTTAATGTTTTGCAGTCCTTTCTGTGATATATTTTTAAATATCCTATTATGTATATATAAAAAAATCTAATCAAAGTATTATGCAGTATATATTCTTTTGATATTAATTTTACTCTTTGTAATGTATTTTATTAACTAAATATCCACTATTGAGAAAATTGTTAATGATAATTATGCTTAATGAATTAATCATGTTATGCAAACTGTTTTTTTAATACATATAAGAATAATGTATAACAAAAATAAACTAAAATTTTCAAAATCAGACAAAATTATATATTTTTAAAAATTTTGGATGCTTAAAAAGGTAAATATGCTTATTCATGAGTTAAGCAGTTTTAATTTCTATATTTATAAATAATACGTCCATGTGTGTGTGATTCAAATGTTTTTTGTTTCAACAAATAAGAAATTATTTTTCATTATTTAAGAAATTCAATTAAAACTGTTTGCTTATCTTATTTATTTTAGAACTCTTTTTGCATTGCAAGTTTTAAAATACATATTGGTAGAATCATTTTAAAAAGTAGCTTCACACAGATAATCTGTAAATCTCAGTGTATTTTTAAAAGCTCTCAAAATCAATCACACATTTGAATTTTATAATTTTTTTGTTTCATAGTTTGATATATGATAAATTTCTTGGTATAATACAATGCTTTTGAATCAGAATTTTTTTTAAACTTCAAGCTTCTCAGTTTTTCTCTGGCTATGATAGTTTATTAAGTTTTACCAATTATTTTACAATATAAGGAAAGTCACTTTTAGTGAATAAAAAGGGGATATGCTTAAAAATGAAATTAAAATTCCTTACAAAAGTATTCATCTATATAAGTAATGGCAAACCAATAAATGCTACTGAGAAGAAGTTTAACTGACTAATTTAGAAAAAGATATTTTTTAAGATGCAAATTAAATTACAGTGTGAAATTTATTTCTCAAAATGCAACAAATTAAAATGAAGCTACTGAAATGCTGAATTAAAAGTTAGTATTTTTGCTTTTAAATCAGTAATTTAAACCTGTTTTAATAGTGCATAGTGAAACCAAAATTTGTAATACACTTATTCTTTTATGCTTTTTCAAACTTAAGGAATTTTGCAAAAGTAGTATGCTGTTAGAATTAACAAGGAATTCAGCAACTGCCAAGAAATTAATTCTTATAAAGAAAAATCACCACTCAAAATTTGAGTGTATGTTTTCAATGTTCATTTAAGAGGTTTTGATTTTATGCTCAGCTATTTATAACTGATTTAGAGTTCAAAAATGTCAAAAATTATTCTACAGTTATGTTAACTTCCCTGTATTATTTCCACCTTTATTTTACTTTTAGATTTTTTTAAAACTGTGTATTTATTACTTATATAAATTCTACTTTTCTTTTTTAGGTCAAGATTTTCATCTGTTAAACACATCATTGGACATTTCTTCATTGTATCTATTCATGTGTAAAAAATTCTCCATAATTGTTTGAATAAATTTATCTGGGTTCATGTAGTTCCTAGAAATTCATGGATATTAGAGTTGAAAATTTTTTATTTCTCCATTTAATTTTTACAAAAAATATTTGAGTAATTTTTAAAATTTTCCATAAAATGGACCTTCAAATGCTTAAATAACAATATGTAAATCCCCTACTAGATGTAAACTAAATTATAACATTATATAGGAAATACTTTAAACAAGAAATGCAATATACATTTTACTTAATTTCATATAATATATATTATAGAAAAAAAAGCAATAAAAAAGAGTATCCATTGCAATATTTTGTGGTAAAAATAGTTTAAAATTAAATCTATGATAAATAAAATGAATAGAGGTATTTAAATAAAATGCAGAAGACATTTAGTTATTATCCAGTGCATTTCTAACATATCAGAATTTGTTTTAAAGAAATTTCATAATTTTACAAAAATATTTAAATAGTTTGATTTATCAGTACTAGTTTGATATTGGGTTGGAGATTATTTTTAAGCACTTTATTTTAGTACTTGAATGATTTTAAGAGTAATTCTAGCTATCTGCTAAAAGGAAATTCTGTCATTTTGCTTTACTATTCTTTTTATATTTTACCCATAATTACATGTATATTAATTTAAATTCGGCTTGGATATTATAAACATGTCTTTTAAACAATTACTTGTTTTAATTTATTAATTTTGAAATTTATTTTTGCAGTTGCTTGTTTTTGTTTCTGCACAGCCTTTAAAATATAATTTTTCATTTATTTATAATAAATTTTCGGTTCTTCATATTTTATTTTAGAACTTCACATATAACCAGCATTGATTTGTATACTTAAAATCTAATTTAGTATTTTTTTTATAAGGTGCTCTTGATTTTTAATATTCTTTTTTACTTTTAGCTCATTTTATTATTTTAAATTCTGTTTAAATATTTTAACTAAATACTTTGTCTATTTAATTATTAGAATTTTAATTCGTTGTTTGAAATTTCTGATTGTATTTATGAAATTTTATTTTTGTCTCATTTGAATTTAGTTTTTAATCTCCTTTCTTATTGTGAGGAATCATAACAGTTTGTCTTTTCTTTCTTAATAGCTATTGATTAATACATTTAGATGTCTACAGTATTATTCTGAATGAAATATCTGTTTTGCATGATTGTACTTACTAGTATAATGTATAAGTACCTATGCTTGATTTTTTACATTTCGGTGACTTTTCCAGTTGCAAACAAAATCGTACAAAAAGCAGATCCTGCATTCAAACAGGTTCAGCAGCCTCTCCTTCCTTACAGTCTAAGTCCAAGTTTCTGAGGCATAAGTCAAAACGGGATGGATAAGCGTTCTTTAGATCTGTAACTTAGTTTTTCGTGATAAAAAATTAGTTTTTGATAAATGTCTTAGGCCAGAAAAGGCATTGTTAGCTGCTGTTAAACGTCTTCTTAGCGCTGATAAAATGTCATTATTTTTGTTAAACGTTGAGCCAAGATAGATAAATTCATCAACTGTTTCAAATTTATAATCACCAATGAGTAGATGAGTTTGGATAAATTTTATTCTAGTTACAGGGAAATGTTTTAACTTGATTAACAACAAGCCTTACCTGTCTGGCCTCTCTCTCAATAGCATCAAAGGCTTCATTAAGTATTTTTTACTATTAAGACATTTCACTGGGTATCAGTGAAATGTCATCTACAAACGCCAACACTTGAACAAATTTTCCGAAGTTACTGCCATGGGTATTGATACCAGATTTCCTGATGATTCTTTCAAGAACGATTACAATTAAAACGCAAGAAAAAGCATGCCCCTGCCTTACTCCCTCATCAACGAGAAAGTTTCTAGAGAGTTGTCCCTGGATCAGGATCCTACAGGAAGTCAAGTTGAATGTCATTTTCAGCAAATTAACTAACTTTAATGGAACACCAAAAACAAGCGTAACCTTAAATAATTCATTACGGTCTATAGAATCGTATGCCGCCTTGTAGGCGATGAACAAAATATGTAAATCAATATGAATTAAATATAAGCTTTTTATTATCGTAGTGCTCCTGTAACATCTGAAAATCGAGGAAAAACAATCTTCTGTTGTTTGAATTTGTCGTGCATTTCCAGTTAAGGACGATTGCAAGTAAAATAATTTGTGAGCTTCATCTAAGTGCTCAATAGAAGAAATCAATATTTCAAACTGTGTTTTAAAATTATTCCAGTCCCCATAATGTCCCGAAAACTTTGGAAGGGGAATGTCTGGTAATTTTACCTTCATACCTCTATGGTTGCTTTCATTAGCAAATGAATCAACATGCAATGTTTCACTTTTTAAGGAGGATTTTAATTTTAACAAGCTTACCCTCAATTCTTCTATTTCTTTTTCCATTTGATTAAGGATTTATTCATTGTCCTCTACATCTTTTTCTTCTAAAACAGCATGGTACTGTAGATGCAATTCAATTAAATCGTTTTTTGCTTCTTGAACATTTCTGATTTTTACTTCAAAAGTAACTGCATCATCATTTTTGGTTTTATCACTTTTTGACATAAGCTTCTAATTTTCTAATTTTTGCTTTCAGTGCCTCGTCTGCGATTCAAGATTTGAAAGTCCAACATAATACAAAACGAAAGTAATACCTTTTAACGATATACAACAATATGAGTTTCAAATTTTTTGTGTATCCATAGGACGCTAATTCACCTACCGGTCGACTGACCAAAATGGTAGGACTTAAATAAATAAATCCGTCGATAACAAAACAATAACAAATATTTATTTTGAGCACGATAGCTTGCCACTGGACGTGGACCATACCACTACAAATACATAATTCAATTCTGAATCAAATTTTTCTGAGAGAAACTAGAGCGTAGGAGGTTGCTATAATTGATCGCACTTTATCACCTCATTATCGATTTTTCATGCGGCAACATTTATAAAAGATTAAAAACAGAATTAATTAAAATATATAATTTTAAAAACGTTAACTTTTTAAATCAGACTTATGATTAATCCTTCAGCACTACAAAAGCAGATTAGATGCTCACTTATATAGGAGTTCCTCTTAGTAGGAGTGCAATCTTTACAACAAAACGTGGTTTTCATAATTTATAAGCTAGAGTTAACCAAAAACTTAGCCTACCTCCACCCAAAATAATATTTGGTGGATATGAACCAAAACCTATTTTATGGCCTCACCACCATTAGTAAACATGACAGATCTCTGGTTGGATAGGTTATGGAATATATTTTTCTTTACTACTTCTTTTTGGTGGTAATGGAAATGACGCCTTTCACATAATCAAACCACAGTAGAAAAATTAAAAGGTTAACAAAAACAAACTTTTAAAAAATAATAAAATGAAATTATTTTTTAACAGAAATAAATATTAATTCAGTAACATAAAAAATCAGATAAAACAATAAATTTTTAAAAGTTAGAAGATTCATGTAAAAATCAAAACATGTTTAAGCCTGAAAATTTAGTATCTTATCCTTTCTTATCAGTTATAATTGGTTTGTTTCTCAACAGTTACTTTTTTGTACGCCAGGACTAATCAGACCATGATCTATTGGTTCTAGAGTTATTCTAGAACTATTTATTCTATAATATTAGTTCTAATTATTTATAGAGTTCTCATCAGGAATATATGAGGAAAAGAATTATATCTGTAAAAATCTAAAACGTTCAGCGAAAGTAATTTATTCCCATTTCCTTTACCCAAAAGGTAAAGATTAGAAAAGGCAATTTAAAAGGAAAAGTATAGAAAACACAGAAGAATTCTGTGATAAACTTGAAGATAACCTATTAAGTCTAACTAAGTTCTATTTTGAGCAGAGAAAACTAAACTAGATTTGACTAAAGAAAATATATCTTATTAGAAACATAATTATTGAAATTAATTATGGGAAGTAAAAGCAAAACTATAAAAATGAATTATTAAAATGCATAAAAAATAAGGATTACTGGGTAAGTTAAAAGAAAATCATGCTAAGTACTAAATGAAAAGTTATAGTATTTAAAAAAAAAAAAAAAAAAAAAAAAAAAGCTTACGGAAGAAAATTAACATTGACATTGCCATCTGATCTAAACAAGAAAATCAAGATGAAAAAATAAGAAATACTTCTTTAATTACACTAGTCGACAAAAATTTACTTTCTTTCCTAACAAAAATGGAATTAGTTGTGTATATTGCAATTTTGCAATGTAGAATTTAAAAATAATAGTATATAAGCTGCAGCATGTAACAGTTTTTTATTATAATTATATTACCAGCATTGAAAGAAAATAAAAAAGTAATTTAAACACGCATTTTTTATTATTAATTTCATTAATTTATCATACAAAGCTATTGTTAATTATGATGATATACATATTTAAAACAAAGTAGAAATCAAACCATTAAATACGATGAAAGGATGTCATTTTCTCCTTTTATGTGGCATGAAATCTTTTTTTAAAAACCAGCAGTAGTCTCAAATAATTGCTGGTTCCCAATGACTTTGAGTCGAGTTTCATAGGTCCTAATGTCCTGATAAAATCTTTTTCCTTGTTCGTCACTAACCATGCCAAGATTTTCTGGAAAAAACTTCAAATGCGAGCGTTAAAAGTGAATTTTGAGTGACATTCGACTTATCATAGCTGGTAGGACTTTAGAATCTCTTCTATAAGGATTTTATAATTTTTGTTCTTGTTCATAAAAAATCTTTTACCTCTTTCACAAATGATTTTTAAGTTGCTAAATCCTTTTGATTTAGCTTTCCTTCAAAAGCAGAGTCGAAAATCACTTTTCTGATTTGAGGTCCAATAAAAATGCCTCCTTTAAGCTTTGCTTCACTTTATTGTGGAAAAGGTCTTTTTAAATATTTAAATCCCTCACCTTCTTCATCCATAGCCTTCACAAAATTTTTCATAAGTTTGAATTTAATGTGAAGTGGAGGAAGAACTCTTTCCGATTCAATTAGGGGAGTATACTTAATGTTGCTAGTGTTAGGTTGAAAACATGTTCTGTGTGGCCATTTTTTATAAAAAAATGTTTTGTTACACAGCTATTCCACAAACATAAAAGGCAACAACAATATTTTGTAAAGCCACCTTGAAGACCTATTAATATGACTATGATCTTTAAATCTCCACAAATTTTCCAATTGTTTTGCTTATTCATAATTGCATTGAGAATAGTTACCATGTTTGCATAAGTTTCCTTCATCGCAGCTGAATAACCAACTGATATGGATGGCTTCTTGTTTCCATTATGGAACAATACAGCTTTTAAGCTGTGTTTGGAAGAATATGTAAAAAGTCGACATTCTGATGATTGATGCTCAATATCTAGTGCTTTCATTAATCCCTCTATATCAAAACAAACCCAAACTGAACCTTCCATTCTATAAAACTCTGAGTAAACTACATTTATTTTCCAAAAATATGCAATACTTATTCAAGATACCCACAGATTAACCTTTTGCAGCCTGAATATTAGAAGTTACGCCATTTGTTTCGATATGCCCATATCCCGCACTAAATCATTTAGCTCATTTTGACAGATGAAATGGGGTTTGCTCGAAATCTCCTGTTTAAAGGTAGGGTCAAACTTGTCTTCAGCTATATTTGTTTCAGATGCATCTTCCATGTCACTCACCTCTTGAATATCAATATCTTTCCAATTCAATGGTGGAGTTGGTATTGGTAAGGCTTTGTCATGAGGAATAGGTCAGAGTACAGATGCTATATTAGGATATCCACTTTTATGTATTTGCTTTTTTAAATATCTTTCTGTGTTAGTTTGACAAGTAGCAGTCATCAAAATGATTTGAAGGTTTCCGCCACACCATAAGGACAGCAAATATAGAGTTTCTGTTGCCTTTCATCCACTGAACAAGAACTCCATTACGACTTACACAGCACAAGTGAGGAGTCCAACTATTCTCTTGGTCACCAACTTTGCACTTGAAATACCGAAAATAAGCGTTTTTCACTTCTTGTGTTAAATGTCTTTTTTGTGATTTTTATATAAAACGTCCACAAATGTAACAAAATTTATCAGGTGTAGTTTTGCATCATCTACGCTGAGAACTTGCCATTTTCGGTATGAACAGATATAAATGCACACAAACACATTTAACAAAGAAGTTTACTATTCTGGTTGACCGAAATGACAATAAGTAAAATGATTAAGGCAGTGTTACATTGTTGCCAGTAGGAGTTGGCGTGAGCATTTGGTGCGAAAACATGAAAAGTAGTGGACTATTCCATTTTGTGTTATTCAAAAAGAAGAAATGGTAAGACTTTTTTGCTTGCAGTTATATTTAAATAACAATATATATTAATTATAAGAATAAAATAATTTGGTTCTGTGTTATAACGAACCAGTGTTATTTGAATTCTGGGTCTTCAAAGACACGAAAATGGCAAAGTTTTGGTTCTTTTTAAACTTGATCTATTTCTGGACTCCTTTTCAATAAAATCCTAAGTGTGAGTTCTAGAATAATTTTGCAAGTATGGTTTCTTGTCTTAAAAATATAAATTAAAATTAAAAAAAGTTTCCTGGGATTTAAATTTTCTGAAGGATTGCTTATAGTGGAAATTAAATAAAATTTACAAGTATAAATTTTATTGTCAATGTACCTTAGTAGTAGTTATAATAAAATTACTTGGTAAGATTTAATTTAATGGTTACATCGTGATTTTGGAAATTCCTTATTTTTAAACAAAATATAATTTTAATACTGTTTTAATTTTCTTAATTTATTGATAGTCCTCTATGAGAAATTTATTTTGTTGATTTGTTATATAAACTTTAGAGTATTTCCATGTGAATCATTAATATATTTTTAGAAGAATTTATATGTTTCACATTGTTAAGCTTTTTATGGAATTTAAAATTGTAAGAAATTTTTGTTATGTTTTTGGAGTTTTTTTACAATAAAGTTTAAATATGAATGTTTACTTGTAAATGAAATTTATCAGCATGAAACTCTCTGTATTAGCATACACAGTCCAGTCACATTAATGTGACCACCTGTCAAAAGTAGAATAACCATCTTTCGGAGAGCGGATTGCTGCCAGATGTACAGCATGAGAGTCAAAGGTATTCAGTGGGATGTTGGGTCGTGAAGACTCCAGTGCCGTGACCAGCTGCTCTGGATCACACCGGTGAGGATTTATGCTGCGATTAAACCAAAACCCAATCCCACAGATTCTCGATTGAGTTTAATTCAGGTGAACTTGATGGCCAGAGGAGAGCGGTAAACTCATCCTAGAGTGCTGTTGAAACCACACACGTATACTGCAAGCTGTATAAGACTTCGCATTGTTCTGGTTGTAGATTTATTCATCCTGAAGAAAAACAATGCATATATGGTGGTGGCAATGGTCCACAAAGACAGATGCCTATTTGTATTATGATGTATCCTGCCTTTTCAGAGAGTTTCACTTCATATACACTAACGCCCATCTGTCCGATGGGGCATAAAATATTATTAATCGGAAAACGCTACCTATTGCCACAATGTAGAAAGTCCAGCTAGGATACACGCTTGCAAATTCCAGCCTTCATCGCTAATGAACAGCGGTCAGCATAGGTACATGAATGCAGGTGTCCGCTTCGGATTCTCAGAGGCAGCAACTTTTGTGAATCGGTAGTTTGGGAGACAGTCTTGATAGCTCCTTGGTTCATCTGGGCGGTCAGTTGCTCAATGGTAGGGTGTCTATTCAACTTAAAGCATCTCAGTTGTCGTCGTTCACTTCTGTCATCTATGGGCCATGTTGCACCACATTTGGCACTTTGTTGATTTTGGACACTCACATTTTGCCGTGCAGGTTATACTTTTACTACAGCTGCACGTGAACAGTTCACGAACCATTTCGGAAATACTTTCACCATTAGCTCATAGCCAATGATCACGCCCATTTAGGTGTTGGATGATTCGCTCTGTTTCTGCATTACACAAACGACTGCAACGAGACGACATTAGTCTTTTTTTTATGGAGTTCCAGAACAAGAGTTCAATATCCTGTAGGATAGCAGTACCTAAAAACTAATAAAAATGATTAAAGAGAGCAGGAAGTTAAACTGCTTTTCACGCATCTAGTGATAATTTGAAATCGATCAACAAACTAGGGGGAGATAACATCCTTCCATAAGGCGGAATATCTCCTGTCAGTAAAGTAAGCAATTATAAAATGACCTATCCGAACACGCATGAAGTTCCTTTTCCCAGTTTATGGGAATTTATTTTGGAGCTCCCGAAGGATAGTAATGTAATATAAACACATAATGAGATTTATATAATGCAAATAAAATAAAAACACCTTCTTTTCAATAATTCAAGTTGTAGATAATTTTGAAGATTTAGGTTTTGCCTTTAAATTTGATGCAATAAAAGTCAAATAAAAAAATGATAACTCTAGAACTGGATTCGGAAATTTATCAGTAGAATAATCAGACTTTTAATAATTTTAATTAAAACAGATTATTTATTTCACATATATACTTATTTTCAAAAACATATAATTTTTAAGGAATGAGTGAGATGTTAATATAGATTATTGAGATAAATAAATGTACTTATAAATAATAGTGAATTATGATACATCAATTACACTGCATACATTCCATTTGCCGTTAATGAAGAAATTCATTAACTACTTCATCGTTGTCGATCTTGTTCCATGTTGGATCGTAATTGTTAGAATTATTTTTAATTTAGTGAACGAACGCTTACAACTAACAATTGACGTTGAAATAGTAAATATTGTTTCTACTCTCATACTTTTAAAAACATACTTTTAAAACCATACTAGATTATGTAAGTTAAAAGCTTCAACGGAGTTAATGATTTAATTTCTTTGAAACATTTATATATTTATATATTTTTTTATAATAAAATCATAAATATTCTTAGAAGAAGAGTGTAAATTAGTAATATTTTTTATTTTTTTAAAACTGATATACTCAGTATTTAAGTTTTCTATTAACTCTTAAATTCTCACTGAGAATTAGACTTTGAATTGTTGGTCCCAATTTAAATATACCTCGTGTATAAAAAAGAAATAGTTTAATGATAAACAAACCAAACTTAAAATACAAGTATTCATACTAGAAAAGAAATTTTAACATTCATATCTCATAATTTTACTGTGTGTGAGAAGTTTATTTTACCAATAAAAAATATCTGCTTATTTCTAATGTATAATAGTATATTTTCTTTTTTATTCAATAATGTATACTTTTAAAGATCTTTAAAATTGTTATATAATTTTTACAGTGTATAGTTATACGCACACTAAAATTATCTCAACATATTTTAACAAAATGTGAGAATAATCAAAGTAAAAATTTTTACTATACATTGTTAAGGAACTATACGTTATAGAGAAAGGTTTTTTTACTTATTATAGTAAAACATAGGAAAATTTTTGGAAAATAATTTTAACAAATATCATGGTTATGAAACTTACATGCTTAATAAAAACACATAATTTCTTCATTAGGAAATAAAAATTACGTTTTATATTTAAAAATTAAATTTTTCATTTTCAACGTTCCGTGTCCCCTTAAAAACGAAAATTTGTGAGAGTTAAACTAATGATGTTTCGGAAGAAGTAATGGTATGTTAACGAAAGAAAATTGAAACTAAATATAAGTATTTTCCTCGAATTTGGTGGTAACTACTTTTTGATTTCTATAGTTGTACCACATTGAGAATTTTGAAAATAAATTCTCTCTTTCTTTCGATGGGGTCACTGGTCATAATTGATGATTTTGGATTGAACTCAGTTAATATAGATTCCTTAAGACTCAATAACAAATGTTTTTACTATGATTCTTGATAATAAAAGTGAATCTATCACTTCGCTGATATTATCTGATATTTAAATGATTTTTAGGAAATATAATTGGCATGAAAATTGATATTTTAAGGGTTTGATTGGTTTTTAAATTTTTTTTTCCTCGTCCTTCTCGCGTTCCTCCTTTGCTTGGAAGGAAAGGGATTTAAGTATAGAATTAATTTAAATCATCAGGTGAAAAAATCTGAATTTGAAATTATTAGAACTTTTTATGCAATATCAATTTTTCTTTTAAAATGAAGATTCCCAAAGTTTGACTGGCTATCATCCAGATTTAGATTTGATGAAGCCCTAACTATATTGAATGTAATAATATATTTAAATAACTACTGATACTTTATTTCTTTGTTGGGATGTTAATGAATATATTCTATATGGTAGTGCAGGAAGTTAATAATCTAGATGTTTCTCGAAAGGCTTAATCCCGAGATACAGTTTATTTATCTGATAAAACTAGCGATACTATAATTCCATTCTCATATTTTTATGTAGTCTAATCGAAATTCCAGTGAGTAAAATAAAGTATAACTTAAATATTTATTCATTTTATTCGAAACGCGCGGGCGAAATGTTTCGTAGTTTATATGCGTTTCCTGTTGATTATTTGCAAATTTTAACAAAAATAATTTTTATTTGTATTTTAATTTTATTCTGAGGAATTATTTTAATTTTATGAAATTTCGTTTTTTGGAAGTATATGGGGAGTATATTTTAGGAGTACTCATCATGTTATTATGGTCAAAATACGATTAAAATTTAAAACTTTTATTTACAAAATAAAATATAAAATATTGCTTGTTAAATAAAAGGATCTAATCTCCTATAAAAAATTAATATGTTAAATGCTATTTCAGAAAATTGAAATTTATAAAATTCTTTTCATTTTGGTTTTTCAATAAATGGCATCCAGAAAGACGTGCTAATGATGTATTTATTAGCCAGAGCAATATTGATTAGGTATTATATTCTTTATTTCGAATAGAAAAGATTTATTTGATTAATCAGTATTATAATTTTTCGTAGATATGTAACTTGATTTAACAACCTGTAAAAAGATTAAGACTCGCGGAAAAAGAACAATGAATCTTGCTGGATTCACAATCTTTCATTTGAAGGTAATAAGTTATATCTCATGAGCTTACTTTTTGGGAATCTCCCTGGATTATTGATCTATAAATCAAAATATATAACATCAACACAAAAAGTACTTGCTAAATAACTTTAAACTAAAATAGAAAACATTTCAAATGTATAAAGATGTTTAAATCTATAGATGTTGTTAAATGTAAAAAAATAGAGTTTCTTTTTTTTTTATTAACTTTCCTCTTTTCCCGTAATCATTTACATATTTTTAGCACAGTTTTTATAATTTTTGGAGGTATTTTGTAAATTACTTATGACTGATTTAAATGGATAAATTTCTTAAAGGAATAACTTTAAATTCAAAAAAAAAAAAAAAAAAAAAAAAAAGGTTTTATCTTTACTAGTAAAATTAATCAAAAGTAAAGGATTATGATTTCTTAATACTTTGTTATGTGTTGTGATTTTACATGAAATAAAATGTCAGAAAAAAGCAACACATTATGATTATCTCACTTTCCTGCATAATATGATGTCTTTTCAGTGTGAAAAACAAGAAAATATTTTGTTTCTTTTATGAATTGTAGAAGTATATTTCAATATGGAAATTCTGAGAACAATTAAAAAAAGTAACTCAAATTTTGGAATTTATGGGAACAGATAGTTTTACCACATAAATTGCAATAAACTAGTTTTAATAGTAAAAAATGTTTCCTTTTAGCTAGTGAAGTTAATTTTTGATAAACAATTTAAAAAATAAAATGAGAGATAATATTTTAACAAAAAATGCTTAGTTTCTTATTTTTTATTTTTTAAAAAAGAAAAAACAATTTGGCCAGTACATTTTGAGGGATAATATTTTTAAAGAAATAAACAAGTAATGCTTGTTCTTTTTCAACATTTTAACTATAGGTAAAAGAGTATATTGTGTTTGTAGTTTTTCTGATATATAGAAATAATGCTTCTTTATCAGAAAACTGCAAACGTGATATACTCTTTTACCTATAATTAAAATTTTGAAAAAGAATTACAATTTATTAATAAATATCGAAATATATTTAGGTTGTTGAAATTCATTTAATTGTATAAATGTTGCTATTCTGTTCTATTATATGTATTGGAAATAAGAACATTAATGAATCTTGAAAATGAAATTTAAGTAGTTAAATAAACTATTTGAGTAATTTTTAAAATGATATAAATGAAGAAAAAAAAAAAGAATATTATATAGATATGTATATGTGTGTGAACTATTGAAAATCAGAGAAAATTTATTATTGTAATATATATATATATATATATATATATATATATATATATATATATATATACATACCAACCAGGTGAGCCAAAAGTTCGTTACAATTTTAAAAATTCATAAAAAAAGAAGAAAGTGAGATAAAGAAGTGCGGTTTGCAAGAAAGGGCTCACAAGGTTGTCGGATTTTTTTTAGCAGCAAAAAAAGTTAAAAAAGTCACCTTTAGATGGCGCTGACATCGAGAGATTCAGCAGAATTATGCAAATTAATCTTGCGATAAAAGGCCGTGATACTCGAGAATTTCTCATTCGCTTTCAGAATATTATCATTACCCGATCGAGCGTTGTTGGTGAAGTTGTTCTATTTGAACGGAGAGTCAGCAACTATTGCGTTGCGAAAATTTAGTACGACGAAAGGATTGAAGACGAAGAAAGGCCCCATATCGTGTCCTGGAATAATCAAGCTTGTCAAGAGGTTCGAGGAAACTGGCTCTTTGGAGGATCGGCCACTCAGTGGAAGACCCTCGTTGGCGGAGAGCCGAATTACTGCGGTGGAAACCACAATGAATGATTTAGCGGCGGAATCGTCCATTGGGAGTAGCAGTGCTCGCGAAGCTGGAAGAATATTGGATGTGCCTCAATCATCGATTCGACGTATCCTCCACGGGATATTGCATCTCTATCCCTACAAACTGCAGTCACTGCAGGAGTTACAACCGGGAGACACAGCTATGCGGGAATCATTTGCCGAGTGGGCTATGGCAAGAATCGAAAACGACCTTCAGTGGTTGTTCAACGTTTTCTGGTCGGATGAGGCGTACTTCACACTACACGGGGATGTCAACACCCATAACACTCGTATATGAGCAACATCTAATCCTCGTGAATACACGACGAAATCTCTGCATCCAGCCAAGTTGACAGTCTGGTGTGGCTTCACCTCATCTTTCATTGTCGGACCTTTCTTCTTTCTTGAAGAACCGGTTCTTCTTTGAAGAACCGTGTCCCAGATTGGGCTGGAAAACGTGCACAGTAACCGCTAAGCGTTACCTCACTCTTTTGCGTGACAAAGTCGTGCCCGCATTAAATCAAAGAGGTGTGTTATCTGTAATAAACTTTATGCAAGATGGCGCACCACCACATTATGCCAATCCAGTAAAACGTTGAGTACCTTTGGTGAAGAGAGACTGATCAGTCGAGGTTGCAAGATCGCATGGCCTCCACGATCACCCGACCTCACTCCGGTCAACTTCTGGTTGTGGAACTATTTGAAATCACGTGTGTACCGTTCATCTCTTTCAATATTGGTGGAACTCAAAGATTCCATCTGTCGAGAGGTTTTTGCAGTTCATTCCGACATATTGCATTCAGCTGTAACGGGCGTTGCGAGTCGCCTTAGTTGTGTCGTACAATGTACTGGAGGTCATATTGAACAACTGTTATTATCAGAATAAATTAATGGAGCGTACTGTTGTCCTTTTCATTGTGTTTCGGACATTCAGTGCCATCTATAGGCGACTTTTTTAACTAAAGCTTTTTTGCTGAAGGAAAAAAAAAAAAAAAAAAAAAATCCGACTACCTTGTGAGCCTTTTCTTGCAAACCGCACTTCTTTATCTTACTTTCTTATTTTTTTATGAATTTTTAAAATTGTAGCAAAGTTTTGTCTCACCCGGTATATATATATATATATATATATATATATATATATATATATATATATATATATATATATATATATATATATATATATATATATAATTTTAGGAAAAATAAAATGCATATAAATTTTTAAGCGATATATTTATTGAAAGAAAAAATTATTTTAATTTATTCAGTATTTGTGATTCAGGTTCGGCTTATATTTCATAGTCTTTGGAAATAATTAAAAATTATTATCGGTTAATAGCTGAAGGTAAATGAATTAAACATTTATAACACGAAGCTTTTAAATAATTTATATCTCTGAGAACTTGTTTCTGAATGCATATTTTATAAAATAAATCTTTTTTTAACTGAAAAATTTTTATAGGGCAAAAATATCGTTTATTCAAAAGTAAATTTTAATTTTAAGATATAAGAAAAATTACAATTAATCTTATAATACTTTCTAAAGATATGAGTACTATATAAACAAGAATAGTTAAATTATTAACTATGACTATCAGACCTGATTAAATTCATTCAAAATAACAGTTAGAATAATTTTATGATCAAACTAAGGACAGTTTTTAAATATTGGATCAAATTTGGACTTCAAAATCTGCCTTACTCTTGCGAAAACGTAAGTGCAAAAGAGATTAAAACAAGAATACATATAAAACTACTGTTTTCTATAATGATTATTATTATTATTATGATTTTTGTAACTGATGGAGTAATAAAGTAAAAAATTCTTTTTATTTCTAATAAACAAATTGGTGCTTATTAAAAAGTAAATAAAATAAAAATAATTTTCTATGTTTTGGTTGAGTACAAATCTTTTAGACATTTATTCGAATTCTATTTTAGCTGATTTTATAATCTATAATTCTAATTTAGTTTATAATTCTATTTTAGTTGTTAAAAAATTAAATTCAAAGCTTAATTTTAAACCATTAAAAAGTTTGGAATTAACTATGTAATAAAATAAAACATAAGTTTTATTTTATTAACTAATTTTATACATATACATAAATTTTTCATATTATTTTATATAATAATTTAATACATAAACATATACATACAAATCTAGGTCAGAGGGGGAGGCTGTAACAAATCTATATTAACTCTACTGATAAGAGATGGCGTAACTGCCCAATAGAGGGAACTAACAAAATATTCGATATCCAATAAGCAATAGAGTTAGATGATATAGAAGGGAGGTGTGAGATATGGAAGGCGAACCATCCGGTTCATAAATAACTTTGTTTATTATTTGTAATGCACCTTATAATCTTATATATAACCTTGTTTATTATTATTAAGTATTTTCTTTTATAACTGTTTTAATCCTATGTGTGTGTGTAATGTCGTACTAAATGTTTTGTTTTGTATTATTCTAACTTCCATTTTCTTACGTCCCTACATCTTTAAATTGATAAAATAGAAATAAATTATTAACATGATTTTAAATGAAGCAATGAAGGAAAATAAGATTAGAAATATTTTATTAGAAGTAGTTAGATAAATGATCTATTTTGATTTCAGAATTTATTCTATAAATTTTATGCACACAATTAAATATAAAAATAAATTTTATAATCATTCTGTCATAAAATGCTGCATTTATAAACAGTGTAAATAATTTATTAATCAAACATATTTAATCCTTTTTATTAAAGAGAAAAAATTTGATGGAAGATTCTTGTTAAGGTGTACAGCCCTGTTCACAATTTTTTTTTTTGGCGACGAAACCGGCTCTGGCAATCAAGCTTGGCGACAAATCTCACCTTACACCTATATAAGAATATCCCCCAAAGTCTCATCGTCTGACGAAGAATCCATTACTATTCTTTTTTCATAATAAAAGAGTGTATAGAAATGTTAAATTTCTTAGAATACACTCAAATACAGAAGAGTAGAAAAGCAAGCAATATCCACTCCAATGTATTGTCCATGCGTGAGATCTTGCTACCATCGTATCAGTGTGTATTACGCTTCTTTATATTAAAAGTGAGTTTATGATTTTCACACTTAAATGTGTCTTAGAAAATTATGACGTGAAAATTGATATTTTTTGTAATTTGGTCATTTTTGGCATTTTCCCTGGGTAATCCTCGTCAGGTTCCTTCTTTTCTTGGAAAATAATGGATCTAAGTATAATTGATTTTATTACCAAGTGAAAAATTTAAAGTCGAAATCATTAAGGTTTATTATGCAACATAATATATTTTCTTTTAAATGAAGGTTCGAAAGTTTTGATTTATTGCGATCCAGATTTATATTTGCTGTGGCCCAATGCATATTTACACATCTACTAGTACTTTAATAAATTTTTTCTAAGATTGTATTGAGAATGTATTATATGGTAGTTTAGTAAACTAATAATCTAGAAGTTCCCGCTGTTGCACCATAGCATACTTCCTTTTCTTCAGCTGTTATTAACATGACATAAAAAACTTGTAGTGAAAAATCAACTAATGAAATTGCATAGTTATAATTTTATTCTTTTGCATTTTTATGATTTTTTTATTTATAATTTTAAGTTTAATTGCATTACTATAGTGCATACTAGTTTTGCGCTAATCCTCGAATTAAAACTGTTATTCAAATTTAACTTTAAAAAAAATTGCTTGTGGAAAATTTTCTTGAATAAGAAATAATATTTTACCATATTCGTTGATACATATGCAATTAAAATTTTCAAATTGAAAGTTTGTAACAATATAGAATTTGTAAAAATTCGAAATATTTACAATTCTATTTAGTTTCTAAGCAGGAATATTTTTTTTACTTACAGTAAAAGAATTTGAAAAAGTTTAACATTAATCTGTTCATGTAATAAAATTAAATGTTTCAAAACTATAAATATTTTAAATTTTCAAAAAATGTTTATAGTGATTTATTATTTGAATAAATATTTTTCTCTTAGTTTTTATATGTTTATAGGGGTTTAAATTTTTTTTAACGGCTTAGTTTTTAATGGAAAAAAGTATATATATATATATATATATATATATATATATATATATATTAACATATATATATATATATATATATATATATATATATATATATATATTAACATATATATATATATTTATATATATATATTAAAAAAGGATGTTTAGAAGTATCATAGACTGATTATCTATAGTTTCTTACAGTTTATTTATTTTCTTATTTATTTTTTACAGTTTACTTACTTCATTAGAAATTTTCTTATTTTGTATCAATAATTTAATTATTTAGCCAAATTCACAAACAGAATATTCAATAATAGAGAATGAAACTATATTTTTCTAATATTGGACTAAAATAGTGCCAAAAAGTATTTTTAATAAATTGATGATATAATCTCAATCCACACAATTTATATATAAAAGAATATTTCTCATTATTATAAATAGGAAAATTATGATCGAAAATCAAGAATTTGCTTGCACTTTAAAATAGCAGGGAATAACATAGGTAGTAAATTAATAGCAGGGGAAATCGTTGCAAAAAATCCCAAATAAGGTTTTATGGTTTAGGAAAGATTTAGCCCGAAAGAAGCAATATCGTACATAATAATTAACCTATGTGTAAAACTAGTTATTAAATTACATATCAGTCAAGTTGTCAGCCGAATGATTTGTCATCTATCCGTTGGTTCAACAATTCGTGAGATCAAATTCCACCTTGGGTGCCCCTCAGGGGGTTTACCTTCTTTAGGTAAACACGGGTGTCACAATCCGGAGGTACCCTAGTGATCTTTCCTCATCTTTATTTTCTTCTCTCCTTTACTCTGCTGCTTTTTCTTCCTTTTCTCCCTCAGTGTGGGTGCCTCGAAAGAGGTTGAGGGCTCCCCTTGAGTAGCTATTGCCGCACTGTTGCTATTAGCTTCTTTTGGGGACTAAATCACACGCGTGTTTGCCGTGCGTGGAGACCCGTGTCCCTGGAAAGGAGGATCCTGGTGATTGAGGCTCTCAGAGACCAACACATCACTTTGGCCTCTGCTTCAGGTAAACGGGAGGTGTGTTGTGGTCCTCAGCATGCCAATCGGCTTCCATGGATCAAGCGATCATATATCTGCTGTGTGACTCGATAAGGGTGGAGGCCACGTCAGGGATATATCGAAAGCGTATAAGGTCTGGCTAGCACTGATGCAGGTATACTGCATCCCCTTGTTAGGCTCGATAGTGGGTGGTGCAGTCAGGCCTTGAAGTAATTAACCTATTTCTATGGAATGTACTTCTAATTCTATACTCCCTATGGAGCAACAAATGATACAGGATCAGAAATATTTTGTTATTAAAAGAACTGAGGGCAATTTTGACAATGTCTCTCCTTTCTTAATTAATAAGTGTCTTATTGGTACTGTTGGAAATGTAAAAAATGTTCGCAAGATGAAATCTGGTGATCTCTTAGTTGAAGTTTTATCAACTGAACAGGCCAAAGCCACCCTAAAACTAAAATGCCTTGGTAATATAGATGTTATGGTATGTCCTCATAGTAGGCTAAATTCTACACGGGGAGTAATTTCAGCAGATGATCTATATAATATTTCAGAGGAGGAAATTTTGGATAATCTTGTTGACCAAAAAGTACAACGTGTGCAGCGCATTACAATCAGAAGAGAGGGTAAAATTATAAGAACTAAACACCTTATACTCACGTTTGCTACTCCTATATTACCTCAATCTATTAAAGCTGGCTATCTAAATTGTAGTGTTCGCCCCTTCATACCAAATCCATTACGTTGCTTTAAATGTCAGCGATTTGGCCATGCAAAAACTACTTGTAGGGGACATTTGACTTGTGCTCGATGTGCATCTGTTGGACATGACAGTAGTCAGTGTCAATTACAAGAAAAATGTGTCAACTGCAGTGGTGAACATCCTTCATATTCCCGATCATGCCCAACCTGGATATTAGAAAAGGAAATTATTACTGTGAAAATAAAACAAAACTTATCTTACCCTGAAGCCAGGCGAACAGTGTCATCCCGTACCCCTAATCAAGGTATTAGCTATTCACAAGCAGTTAAAAAAGTCATGAAATCTTGCAGTACCCAAACAGATTTCTTAAATTTTTCAAACTTATCCTCAAATATTTCTAACATAAATGTCTCACCAATTCCAAAAGGAATTTCTTCACTGTCTTTCGCAAAATCTAAGTCTCAAAGATCCCTAAAGTTAAAAAATGCAAAAGAAGGGCTTCATAAATCATATTTAAAGAGTAAAAGAAGCTCAAATGCCTCCAAGACAGATATAAAGAACGTAGACCCATCAGATGATGAAACACTCCTAAGTGGAGATTCATCTGAATCACAGATGGCGTGCTCCAATGCCGGAGCATTCAGCTGAGCTTAATGGGAACCTTCGTTTCTTGGAATTGTTGAGGCTTTCGCACTCATATAGAAGATATAAAAACAATTATAAATCTGTATAATCCAATTTGTTTTGCCATCCAAGAAACATTTTTGAAACCTCACTACAGTTTAAAATTGCATGGATATAATTGTGTGAGGAAAGATGTTAATCATGATTCAATTTCTGGAGGTGTATGCATTCTTGTATCTTGTAATATTCCTAGCACTATACATTCCCTTAACACTTCATTACAGGCTGTTGCAGTACGCATACACTCTGCATCTCTCATTACTATTTGTAGCATTTACTTACCTCCCCATGCGATCATCCATGAAAGCGATTTAAACAATTTGCTGGATCAACTACCTGCACCCTTTATTCTACTTGGTGACTTCAATGGTCATAACACCTTATGGGGAAGTGATAATATGAATCCTCGTGGTAATATAATTGAACAGTTCATTTCTAATAACAATATCTGCCTTCTAAATTCCACAGAAATAACCTATTTCCATCAACCATCAAGAACTTTTCATTCATTAGATTTAGCTATTTGTTCTGCATCAATTCTACCTTCATTAAATCTTAATGTTGATAAAGATTTATATAACAGTGATCATTTTCCTTTAATTATAAATCAAACTGGTATAAGCAGACCACAAATCTTCCACTCCTCTTATTCTTATCATCGTGCAGACTGGTCTCTCTACACTCATTTAGCAGCTATTACTGACAGCATGGTTAGAAGTGATAATATCAATGATGCTGTGCAAAAAGCAACTAATACACTTCTAGATGCCGCCAAAAACACAATTCCCAAGCGCTCCCCAATTCCACGCAAATATAAACCATGGTGGAACCGTGAGTGCCAAGTATCATACAAAAAACAAAAGAAGTTGTGGGCAATTTTCCGCAGGTGCCCTACCATGGAAAACCTCATGGCTTTCAAAAAAGCTAAAGCTTTTGCTCGTCGAATACGGCGAAATAGTCAAAAAGAATCTTGGATAAGATATGTTTCCTCCATCACATCATCAACTTCCAGCAAAGAGTTATGGAAGAAAGTTAAAGCTTCCAGTGGTTTATATAGGGACTTCTCTATCCCAATACTACGCACAGGAGCTGACACAATTACTTCTCAATATGATATCGCCAATCTTTTAGGTGAAACTTTTGCAAAGGTATCTAGTTCAGACTCTTATAATCCTAAATTTCTCAGAATCAAAGAGCAAGCTGAAAAGAAACCTATAAAGTTTTATGATAAACCCATACATCCATATAATTGCAATTTCTCTTTGCTGGAATTGCAGAGAGCCCTGTCCCAGACTAAAAATACTAGTCCGGGACCAGATAGTATCTCATATAAGATGCTTTGTCATCTTAATCCTGAATCTTTAATGAACATTCTTTTTCTATTCAATAGAATATGGAATGAACATGTCTATCCCAGTCTCTGGTGCAAAGCAATTATTATTCCAATTCTTAAACCTGGGAAAGATCCAGCAAACCCTCAAAACTATCGTCCAATTGCGCTTACAAGTTGCCTTGCTAAAACTTTGGAGCGTATGGTCAATTCCCGTCTTGTTTATGCAATTGAAGACAATCAGTACATATCACTTTATCAAAGTGGTTTCCGGAAAGGTCGATCTACTGTGGACAATATTGCATACCTAGAAACACAAATTAGGAATGCTTTTGTACGGAGACATCATTTGGTGTCTATAATTTTTGACATAGAAAAAGCTTATGATAAGACATGGCGTTATGGAATTCTTCAAACTTTGTATAATTTTAATTTCAGAGGAAATTTACCCATTTTTATTCAGAGCTTTTTAAATTCTCGCATTTTTAATGTCCGTATAGGATCTGTTTTATCTAATCCATTTATCCAATGTGAGGGGGTTCCTCAGGGAAGTGTTTTAAGTGTTACTGTTTTTAATATTTTCATCAGCAACATTCTTCATGTATTGCAACCATCTGTCCATGGAACTTTATATGTTGACGACTTCTAAATTTCTTGCCAAGGTTCCAATATGCGACTGATTGAACGGCAATTACAAACTGCTGTCAATAATCTAGTTGCTTGGTGTAATGAAAATGGGCATACTTTGTCCCCTTGTAAAAGCAAATGTATCCATTTTTGCAGAAAAACTGGGCCTCATCCTGATCCAGAAATTAAGATATCAGGCACAACTATTCCCGTAGTTAATCAGGTATCATTTCTTGGGCTTATATTTGATAAAAAGTTAACCTTCCTACCACATATCTTAGATTTGCGCAAAAGATGCGAAAAATCACTAAATATTCTGAAAGTTCTCTCTAATACCTCTTGGTGTACAGATCGTAAAGCATTAATCCGAGTGTATAAGTCAGTTATTCTATCGCGAATTGACTATGGTAGCGTAGTTTATGGATCAGCCAGATCATCAGTTTTGCGCAAATTAGACCCTGTTCATCACTCAGCTTTACGAATCTGCTCTGGAGCATTCCGGACATCTCCTGTCCATAGCCTTTATGTAATTTGCAACCAGTTACCTCTTGATCTGAGACGTAAGCAACTCTCTCTACATTACTATTTTAAAATGCTATCAGTATCGCAACACCCTTTGAGATCAATGGTTACTTGTCCCTCTTTAAGAAGGCTATATAATGCACGACCACATAACATATTACCATTTTATGAACGTACAAATTCATTCCTGTCATCATCCGAGTTTCCTGATTTACATGTTCAAGCTACAGATGCTCTAGGATTTCCTCCTTGGAATATTCCTGTTGTCAATATAATCAAACCCTTTACTGGATACAATAAATCAGCTACATCTCCCCTTATTTTGCAACAATTATTTTCACACATTCATTCTCATTATTCCTCCCACATCTCTGTATATACAGATGGCTCAAAATCAAGTAGTCATGTTGGTTGTGGTATTGTTGTTGGAAATACAGTTTACAGCTATAAACTGCATGTATCATATTCTGTGTATACAGCCGAAGCTGTTGCTTTTAAACGTGCTCTAGAAATAATACATTCTAGCCCTTATCGAAAATACTGTATCTATACAGATAGCATGAGTGTGGTCATGCAATTAGATCATTTTAATGATAAGTGTCATCCAATTATTATGGAAATATTGGATATATTAAATATATTGAAGAATAAAGGATTTGACATCTTGTTTTGTTGGGTTCCAAGTCATGTTGGTATTGCTGGGAATGAACTTGCTGATAATGCTGCTAAAAATGCCTCTGACATTTTGCATACTCCATTAACATTATTTGACATTAAGCAAATTATCAAAGATTTCATTTTCTCCCACTGGCAAAAAACATGGGACTTGCAGAAAAACAATAAATTATATAGTATATCCTCTCACATCCTTCCATTCCCAGCTGCTCCCATGCGAAGAGTTGATGTAAAACTCACACGGCTTCGTATTGGACATACTAGATTTACACACAAGCACTTATTCTTGTATCGGAGTGCTCCAATCTGTGACATGTGTAATGTACCATATACGGTACATCACATTTTAATTGTCTGTCCTAATTTCAATGATTTACGCATTGTATTTTTTAATACCACAAATTTAATTTTATCCGACTTGATTGGGTTTAAACCACATAGAAATTTGTTTGCATTTTTACGTGCAATAGGTTTCTTGAATTCCATTTAAGATTTTTTATCCAAAATAATCTTTACATATGCTTTTCTTAAACTTTTTACACATTCCATTATATACATATGACTAGTCTCTTAACACAGAATTTTCACCTTCAGTTTTAAATATTGTACGGTGCAGAAATGTCCAATATTGGACCTTGCATCAGTAAACCTTACAAAATCAAATCAAATTAATGCAAATGCATAAGTATTTGTAGCAAAAAAATTTTTTTATAAAATGATTTTCCAATTTAGTTATTATTTATAGTTTATAGAAATGCATTTCAAAGAAATATTGTTAATTTTATTTTTAATAAGTTGCATGGGCAATTGGAATAAGTTTTATGTTATTTAAATTTTATCTTCCCTTTTTTTCTCTTCCAAATATACTTCAGCAATAATATTTGCTATTGGTATTTAAATCAAAGTATTATATGCAATATTTCTTGGCGTTTTGGGCATGATTATGTTTTTAAATTTGAAAATATTAACAAATATGCAATACAATAATAATACAAGCTAAATTGTAAATAAACTTTTATTGGTTAATTTTTGGAGTTGTTAATGAGGTGATTGTTTCGTGTTTGGCTGGTATACCAGACACCAGGGTTCCACAAAACAGACACCAATGAAACACTATCCACAAGCAACGTGGTGGGTGCACAGGTTTGCTCTGCCTGCCTAAAACAAAATTATTTGAAAACAATTTTAAACTTTAAAACAGAGAGTATATGATTAAGCAATGTAAAGATTTTATTAAGGAAATAAATGAATGGTGAAAAGAGATAGAATGTGTATATATTTATTTCATCTTTGTAACAATACTGAATAAGTAATGTAATGAATTCTGATGGTTTATTTATATCATGTTAATTTACACTTCCGGATTTTAAAGCAACACTAAAAGGAAATACGAATAACAAATTATATTTATTGGACTAATTTTGTTTGAAATTTTAAGGAATTTCAAAGCAGAGATCTTGAGAAATCAATAAAAAAAAACCCAACATCTCTGGTAACAATAACAGCACTTTTACTAAGAGGATTTGGGTCAAAATAGATTGTATAGAATGTATAATTAAATTTGCCTGCTTTAACACGATACTACAGTGACTAGCGTATGGTGATGAGTCAGTAGATAGGCAACCATTGACAAGAATTTTTTTGTTGGTGAGAGATAGGGAGAACCTACTGGCCAGGGCAGCTGCTGAAGGCCTTCTCATTCAAGGAAGGCCAGTACATCACTGGCAATAAATAATTGTGTATTATATTTGTGAAACATAGTTATTTCACAATGCTCGAAGAGAAAGCAATGAATCAACCATTAACATAACAAAATTGTAATGACCACTGATCAAAGTGCAGACAAAACCAACAAGAGGTGATTGAGACATATATCCATTCACATATATACTATCACTCCAGATGATGAGTTAGTATGACAATCTTGAATTCATCTTTGAATGTGAGTTATCCACGATGCCACTAAATACGGATGATATCATATTTCTGTAAACCGAACAGGGATTCGTAAGTGAACGCTATTTCTGGTTCATGTTTCGTTGTTCTGGTTCATATATCTTGCCTGTGATAATCTCTTGTCTCTTGCCTGAGAAAAATCCATTGTCACATTTCATGACTCAGGACTCGTGACGTACCTATATAATTGATTAAAACCATGAGGATAAAATTTCGTTCTTCTCGGCTGTCAATAAAGCTGAGTATTGATATTTAACACAGCATTCCAGATGAACTTCCTCAAAACATGGATTACATATTCAGTAGACAGTTGTGCGATCTCAGATGATATGATGAACAACAATCCTATTAGGGTAAAATTTGGTTTCAATAAACGCCAGAAAAGTGGTGAAGAACATTTTGCCGCTTTACACAAAGTATGAAAGCAACTTTTCATTAATCAATAACATTCAAATCCAATTTGCTTATGAGAATCCTTCCATAAATTTTTTCCCTTCAACCTCATTGTAGGTTTTGCCAGTCACTTATTTTATACGAACGGATTGAATAGTTGATCTTTTGCGTATGACTTGTGTATAACATCATCTTGTGTAAATTCTTTTAATGTAGCATGTCGCCTACTTAGGTTAGCAATTTTAATAGCCAGCAACGTAAAGTAAAAAATATATTTTAAAAATACTAATAAAGTTCAACTGTTACACATTTGCATAATTCTTATGTTATATGATTATCATATTGCTAAAGATTATTTGATTAACAGTAAAATGAAATAGTGAATATTAAAGTGTAATTAATTGAAGTTTGTAGTATAGAAAAAGAAAGGTTGAATACTAGAATATAAATTCAGAAAATAGCAATAATTTAAAAGAAAATTAGAAAAAATAAAAGGCGAAAATAAGAAAAATTGCATAAACAAATATGGAAACGACTGCAATGAAAACGGAGTAAAAATAAATAGTGAGAATTTATCATTATCTTTTTTATCGTATAATTCTTGCACGCTGATATTGTGGCTCTTTTTGTATCATAAAATTACTGTGAAGTAAGAAATATGAAGAAGATAAAGGAAATAAAAAACATTAAAGAAAGAAAAAAAAACAATTACAACTTCAAAATCCTTATTAAAAATGTAACATTGATACTATTATGCTGGTTAAGTGATATAAGCATTTCGATTAAGGAACTCATTACATCGTAATATGTTAATAAAGACAATTGTTTTCAAAATGATTCCTTATTTAGTTCAAGAGTCAAGATTAAGAATATTGTCAGTAGGAGAAAAATACTTTCATACATTTGTTGCCTTTAAGTTAAGCCTTTTTCATATATGAGCAAAATACTCAGAATAATTTTTAAAAATATACTCAGAATATTATTTCCTTTCCATAACAGGAAATTTTACTATTTAAATAACAATTTTTAATACATGCGCTAATGTTAATAGTGTTCACTTAGGACGATAAAAGTAATTGAAGATTATACAAGTTAAGGAATTCATCTAGAATCGAGAGAAAAATTCACGGGAAACGAAATCACTTCCCTTTGTATCAACTAAACAGCAGTGAACTACAATAGTACTATTTTTACAGAAATATTCTTCTCAATAAGTTACAAATATGAACTTCATTCAACTAGATAAGGACAGCAAAAAATTAAGACTTCATCTATTCGGAAAGAATGATAGATTGTATCGATGTTGAGATTGTTGTAGGAAATATAAAAAAATTTAAAGAATAAATAGAATGAATATAAGAAAAGGAAGAGGAAGTTCTATCACAAAATCTATTTTCTTTTGATTAATTTTTTTCGAAGTGTGAGGTACAAGCTATGATTTATTGTCATAGAAATTGCTTTCGATCTACAAGCTACTTTATTAAGTTTTCCATTGTCAACAATGGTGGAATTTTTAGAAATATTTAGTGCACGTAGTTTGGATTAACAACCGTACTAGTTAGTAAAGAAAATGTGAAGTTGAATTACAACCTATCTTTTTGGATGTCAGATTTATGATTGGTACAAAAATTTTGAACACAAAAATTAACTTAGTTTGCAGTTTTGTTCAATTTTACATCTCTAGTATGCTAAAATTTTTTTGTTGAAAATAAATAATTTTTTATTTAGTTTTAAGAAAAGATTGTGATTTTATACTGTTCTTGAGTTTACTCGAGATTTAATTGCTTACTTATTAAATAGCTGTTAGTTTTCTTGTGATTCTTTTTATTTAATTAAAAAAGAAATAGAGAAAAAGTAAAATAACTGTGATTACAGATCCTCTAATGTTTAAAGTATCAGATATAGCTCCAATAGTTTTCATATCACTCTAGGTCTGTTTTTAGGTAAAATATTTTATTTCTGATAAGAGAGCAAATTGTTATTTACAGATAAATACTGTACGATTTCAAATTGAAATATTCATTAGTTAAAGCTCTATAGGAATAATGAAGCAAAAATGTTTATTTGTATATTTTCACACCACAGGATTCTTTTTTACAATACAAAAGAATTATTCAAAGTATTAATAAAAGTATTATATTAATTTGTATTATATAAAATTAATTTGAAAGTAAGCTCTATTTTATTTTATATTAGTCTTATGTGAAAGGAAAAATATCGTTACAAATTAATCATATTATATACTAACCAATACTGCATGCTCTTTTTTTTTGTACCTACTTGGATATTTTTCCCCTTTTAAGGAGAAGAATTGAACAAATTATGTTCAGAAGAATAAAAGTTTTTTTTTTTTATTTCAGAGAAGTTTGATATGATGTATAGGTTTTATAAGGAAATAATCAAATATGATTTGGGGTGGGGGTTCTAATGTAAGAAAATACTAAGAAATTTGAAAACAAATTATATGAAAAATAAAGATTTCCCAATAAAACGCGCGTAATTACATTTAAAATAACTAAAGTTTATTGAGATGTAAATGGTTCATTTCAAAGATTATAATTTTCAAAGTACATTTAAAAATGCTCAGTTAATAGAAAAAATTGTATATCTTTATTAATAGTAAATTGTGATGAAGTATTTTCATTGATAATTATAAATCAAAACAAAATGTCTGTTTTAAATCAAAAGTTAACAAAAGATTGATTGTTTAAGCTTTCATCTTGCTACTCTAGTCAACATGAATTCATTAATATAGAATAAAAGAACTAGAATACGTGCTCTATTACGCTTAAGTGTTATTTAATGAAAAAAAAAGTGTATTTCTATACCCTTAACAACTCATTTAATTGAAAATATTTTGGGTCTGAAGAATGTTTTACATTTGTAAATTGAATTCTTTCATCATAATTGTCTCATTTTTTTAGTAAAGTATAGAGGAAGTAAAATACGTAATCCAATATTGAAAAAGCAGAATTAAAGGGTAGATCTATTTAATTTTCATATAAAAATGAAATAACTATTATATACAGCTTATAACTTATTAATATGTCAAAAGAAGCATATTATTTTCATAAAATGTCAATTTTGTAAACAATTAAATGATAAAAACTTGATAGGATATAGTATATGTTTATATTACTTTAGCTCCAAGGAAAAAAATTGAAAAAATTTAATAAGAACTTGTTGAAGTTGTAAAATAAGGGATTTTAAACAATGTTTTACTTTGCAATTTCCTAGAAAAAATTAAAAAAATATTTTTGTAATACTAAATATACTTGTATTTCTAAGAAAAATGTTTAATCTTTACAAAACAAAAGATTTTTTTTCTTAAAAGATTGCTGGAGAATTTCTACTAGCGTAACTCGATTCATGTTTTTATTTAATGATAACTAGTTGATAATTGAATTCTCCGTGACTTTTTGATATTATGTAATTAAAAAGAATTACAAAACTTTTTTGTGTTGGCCAATATATAATAAAACCTATATTCTGTGATATTCCAAGGTATGATTAGATTAATTTCCATATTGATACATGATTAATAATTTATATAATTAACTTAAATTACACACACAATATTGTTATAAATATTTACAGAATTGTTGATGCTAATGTATAACTCATCAATATTAAATAAAAAATTTTTGAAAGGAATTTGCTTATATATATATATATATATATATATATATAAGCAAATTCCTCTATACTTTACTAAAAATATACATATATATATATGTATATATATATGTATATGTATGTATATATATATATGTATGTATATATATATATATGTATGTATGTGTATATATATATATATGTATGTATGTATATATATATATATATATATATATATATATATGTATGTATGTATATATATATATATATGTATGTATGTATATATATATATATATATATATATATATATATATATATATATATATAATGTGTGTTGAAACAAATCCAATTCTAAGGCAATTTATTAAGGCACAAATATAAGTCATAATGACATAGGTATTTTAGTTAGTTTTTACAGTTTCAATTTAGGTCATTTTGAAAAGATTAAATTATATTTAAAAAAATATGTTTTTTGCTATGTGAATTTAAGGAGAAAATACCAATGTAGTATGATAAACTTTAATATATATGCACGCAATTTAGTTTTACTTATATTTTACTTTACTTTAGGAGCTTTGGATTCCAAATTTTATATTATTTAATGTAACTCTCATTTCTAAAACTTGAGAGAATAAATTAAGTTAATTAAATGTGATTGTGATTACTTGATATAATCATTGTTTAGTTTTACATTTTACTTAATTATTCAAATGTACTCTAAACTTTTAATTGAAATGACATTATTATTAATTTAATTATTTCATTGTTGTTAGTTATTGTGAAATCATATCATTAAAATATTAGAAAAAGGAAAAAAAAAGCATAAGAAGAGGAAAGGCAAGAAAAGGGAGAAATCGAGAATGCATTACATATCAATGAGGAATTCAAAAACATTTTTTTGAAAATTCCTGAATCTTCGGAGCTGAAAGTATTAAGAGAACTGATTATAAGTCCGACACGGGATTTCAAATCGTAAATGATGATCAATTTATTGAATGCATGGAGGAAGAATATGACTTTAAAGGGTTCAAGATAAAGCTGACCAAGTATCAGCAAGTGAAGCATTTTAAGTCTTTTAAACTGCTTTGAAATGGATGGAGCTTCAGCCTGAGTGTGACCACATGCGAATTTTCAGTGTTTAGCAGATGTGTGAATTGGCTGCCCGAAAACGAATGAAGACAGTGAAACAGCTTACTGTGATAGAGATGCTCAGCAAGTAATGACTTTTCCTTTACAGTACTGCAGTCAATGTATTAATGTACAGTCCTTGTAAAATACCTTAAAAAGGGTTGCTATTTTTATTATATTCTTTTTCTTTAAAAGTTTTTTTGTCTCATTTTCAACATACAGTAGTTAATTGAAATCGAAAGAAAAAATATCCAATTATCCGAATTTTTGATTACCCGAATGAAGTCTGGTTCCAATTGATTTGAATAGTTGAAGTTCTATTGTATAATAATTGGATTTCTGTATAATAATTGAATTTATATTGTATATCTCTAAACTAATGTCTCTAAAAGACAATTTAATAAAAGATATGATTATTCTTTATATTCAGACATGATATAAATTCAATAAATATAAAAAATATTCTATTTTTACTTGTTTGCGTTTAGATATGTATCACATAAAATTTTGTGGTATCCAAAAAAAAAAAAAAAAAAAAAAGTAAATAAGTAATAAAAGTTTTTTAGCTTTTCTATTCGAGAGTTAAGTTTGTAATTACACTATTTTATTATTATTGCATGGTGAAAACTAACTGAGATTATACGGAGGTACATTTTAACGTGAAAAGATTTTCGGTTTCATAAATTAATTTAGGAAAGTTTAAATGCATATCATTTTAAATACATATATTTGCATAATCTGTAATACTTCTCTTATGTTAGTATACCATTTAAATGTATTAACTATCCTTGAGTTATGCATCGACATTTTTAAACTGATTTATTTATGACATACTTTTATGAAAATATAAGGAACTTTGAATTATTTGATAAATATTTTAATGTGAAACTATTTGCATGAAAAAATTTACAAGTAAACAAAAACTATAATTAATATAATAATAGTTTCTAAATTCTACAATAGAATTTTTAAGGCATGATTTTTTTATTCATTAATATTAAAATTTCGAATATCACCGTAAATGAATTTCTCAAATGCCCCTGCATTTTAATCTAAATAATACTTCAATAATTTTTAATAAATATATTTAATCTTCAATCTTTTCAAGAATTTTTAATCAATAAGAACTTTTTACTTAAAATTTATCTTGGTATTCAGTATGTTAATAACTAACTCAACATTTACTAAGCGCTCTGAGAAAACTAGTTTTTTAGTATCGTAGATTTTTTAGAGATGCTTCGATTTTTAAGGTATGAAATAAATCATGAAATTCAATTTTAGATCAAAACATTCATTTTAGTAATTTGCTTTCTTTCATTAATTTACTGGTTTAACAATATTTCAGTCAATAAACTTTTGAGTAAAGGAAGAACTTACCCTCAAAATGGTTTTAAATCAAAATGGTGAATTATGTTTAACATATTTATATTTTTTCGATAAAAATATGAGAAGGTATAGCTTAACATTGTTTTATTTTTAATACTTACGTGAAACCAATGGTTTGAGTTCAAATTCTTGTATTCATAAAGAAATCTTCCAAAAAATTTCTTTGAGATGAATTGAAATTTCTATTTTACATCGTGTATAATTTGCGCTATATTGCAAAATCCTGTTTAAGTAGTCTTAGAGCTTATTGGAATTTTCATGTAAAATGTAAATTAATGCACAAATATAGTCCATTTTGAAATATTTATTTTAATTATTGATAGTTAATAAATGGAATTGTATTTTTTAGTTCCTTCGCAGTTACAACGAGGCAAGGTAAAATACGAATCGTAAAGTTTTGTTTAATTCTTCAGATATTTTACAAAGTTTTGTTTTTAGATATTTGGTGTTATTATATGAAATTATATAGCTTCTTATCTTTTATTATTTATGCACATGAGAATTGTTAATTTCAATTACATGTTCGGTATTAAAATATTTTGTCACCATTAAAAATTTTTTATTTGTAAAATAAAATCATAGTTTAATTTACTTTCTTTGTAACCGTTAAAATTGAGTTGTTTTACTATGTGAAATTTTTTTTTAAGATTTTTACATATAATCGTTTACGCAATTACTTCATTTTATATTATCTATTGGGGTGATTAATATTTGTAATGTGACAACAATTAATGACTTTGTTGGGTTTTATAAGTATAAACTAAACACACAATTAACAAATTTAAGTCCTGTAAATATTTATAAAAGTATTACATATTCAAATTTTATATTGTAATCTTGTTCAGATTTATTTCAGAAACGTTACTACCTAATTGTAAAGCCGAGTCTACTTTTCACACAGGAGCTACAAGTACATAAGTATTTTGCAATAAGAATAAGTTATCAATATAATAAAATGTAAAAAAATCGTAAGATATCTCTATGAATCTCTTAGATCCCCCCCTAATCCTAAGAGATTCATTTTTTTAAGGTCATACGTGATTTGAATATCATTTGTGTGTGTGTGTGTGGTTTCAAACCTCTTAAGGTAAATTCTTGCTTCTTTCATTTCTCAAGTAAAATAAGTTTAAAGCACTACTTTAAGAAATTATTTTAATAAATTAAGCAATAATACGTTTTTTTATCAAGAGAAAATTGAAAACAGCCAGTCTGTTCTTTTTCTTCGTTTCTCTCGAATTACTTTAATTTTTTTGAAAGTTCAGCAACTCTAATTCATAATAGTAGTAGTAGAGAATGATGAAAAAGGGATTTTAAATATCATATATATATATATATACATATATACGAGGCTTACTCTGAAATTTTTGAGATGCGCAAACGAAAATTTATAAAATAAAAATAACGGTTTAATTTTAAAACACAAAGTATTTTAACACAGAAGATGATTTTTTATTGACTTACTACAACTTGTTTAGCGTAGAATAAATTTTAAACAGAAGAGAAATGGAGTTGACGCGAGAACATTTTCGCGCTATGATTTTTTACGATTTTAAAGCAGGATTAAATCAATAACAATGCGTTCAACGGTTGCAAATAGCATTTGGTGATGCATCTCCAGCTTGTGCTACTGTATTCAGATGGTTTAGATAATTTAGAAAAGGTCGCAATTTTCTTCAGGATGAAGAACACACACGAAGGCCGCCATCGGCAGTAATCCCGGATAATGTGTCTGCCGTACGAAAAATGTTAATGGATGATACTCGCTGTACCAATCAAATTATACAGAAGGAACTTAACATTGGATCCGCAGCCATACACAAAATCATACATGAAAAATTACATATGGAAAAAGTCGTTTGCCGTTGGGTTCCCCGTAATCTAACTGAACACCAAAAAGAGGAGCGTGTCAGAATCAGTAAGGAAACCCTTAAATTGCTAAATGATGGTGGCCATCACATCATTTCTAAAATTGTAACAGGTGATGAAACGTACATACCGTTTTTTGACGTTCCAACACGTCAAGAAAGCAAAGTATTGGTCTTTGAAGATGATCCCACGCCGACAATGGTGAAAAAACAACGCGCTCTGAAAAAAGTGATGTATGCCGTTTTCTTCAGAAGTACGGGATTGGTCAAAGCCATCAAGCTGGAAGGACAGAAGACAGTAACAGCAAACTGGTATACCACTAAATGTCTTCCAGAAATTCTACAAGAACTGAATGTTAAGGAAGTAATGCTTCACAATGACAATGCATCTTCACATACATCCGAATTAACAATTGAGTTTCATAAACAAAAACAAATTAAAGTGATCGAACATCCGCCGTATTCACCTGATCTAGCTATGTGTGACTTTTGGTTATTCTTTAATCTGAAAAAGAACTTACGTGGACGTCATTTTCATTCAAAAGAAGAGATTGATGTTTCCATAAATGCATTTTTTCATCTATTCCAAGAAATGAATGGCTTGAGGTATTTAATCTGTGGAAAATTCGTCTACAAAAGTGCACTGATGCTGGAGGAGACTACTTTGAACACACCTAAAATTTTGTAAGTATAACTTTAAAAACCTAGTTGTATCTCAAAAATTTCCGAGTGACCTTCGTATATATATATATATATATATATATATATATATATATATATATATATATATATATATATATATATATATATATATATATATAGTGGGTGTGTGCGCACGCACACCCACCCACTCACCCTTTATGCTTGCTCCACTAAATGGAGAAATGTTTTAATGACAGCAGCATCAACTATGAAAAGCTCTCATCTCTAAATTATTATTGCATTGTTGAAAAATTTTATAGCTAAGCAACTTAATTTCATGCAAGTAATTTTAACTTTTATATGAAAAATATTTTTTCTTTCATTTATTTAATTATATTTAGATTTTTTCCTTCCTTATTTCTGTTAAGAATCTAAGCGCTTCTAAGTTCTAATTTCATCTCACTGATTGGCAACATGTAAAAGTGCGAAAAACTTTTATTTTCTTTTTTTAAACAATGATCCAGCATTCTAAAAAAATCTGATATGTATATTACTTTTATTAAAAGGCATTCAACTATTTTATTTTCCTAATTTGATTTACGAAAATAAACTGTGTAATATTTATTTAACTGAATATTCCAATTATAAGGCAATTTTTATATATTAAAGACTTATATATTTATATTGTTAATAAACTATTCTCAGCACAGTACTAATATTTCCAATTTATCTAAACATATCCGGAAAAATTTCCAATGGGTCACAGTAATACTGAAATAAGCAAAGTTTTAAATTTAAATTATGCTAGGTTTAATCAAGTTAACACTGTTGAAAAATTAATTTCTTATAGTAGTGGAATGAGATTATCGGTATAAATTAACTGCATTAAAGAAATGTGAAATTGCTTATATCAATTTATACCATTCATATCACTTGTATTGTTTATTATCAATACATTTTAATTTATTCTAGTCAAAGTTTAGTATTTTATATATAAAAAAGAGAACTTTGATGTTTTTAGAATTTTTGTTGAGGCATATAAGCTAGAAAACTGACAACTCTTAATAGAGAAGAGCACCTATGAATCACTTAATAAATGAAAGTTGCAAGTTCTTTTATGAATATCAAAATATATTGAATAGATACTTCACAGTAATTTTAAATTAACATGGTAAAATTTATAAAAGCATAACGTTTATTTTTAGTTCGGACACATTAAAAGACAAATTGATAATCGTGTGGTTAAAATTTTAATACTGGAAGACAATGTGCAACAAACCTAGGGAAAAACCAAAAAGAAGATGCCTGGATGATGTGCTGAAGGACATAAATGTTTGAAGATCAGCAACTGGAAGAGGAAGATTGGAGACACAGTCGTCTGGAAAGAGAATATGCCCATCCTGGACTGTAATGTCAGTCAAGAAAAAGAAAAATTTCAAATCTAAAATATTTTGAACGAATGAATTATAGTTTGTAAATTATAAATGAATGTAACTTATGGATTTATTTCTTTTACGAATGGATATATTTCTGCTGGAACAACTGAATAACACCATTCATAATTTTAATAGCAATAATTCCTTATAACAGGTTAAAAAATTACTGTAAATTACTTTACAGTTAAAAAAATATTAGCAATTTGAAGGAAATTTAAAAATACCGGAAAATCATTTTGTTTAGATAATGCACATCCTTCTACAAATATTTTATACGGTAAAATATAAATAAATATATTAAGTGTTATGCATAAATTTTGCGTTTTTTGCTCACAGTAAACAAAATAATTTCACATTAATTTATTACATTTTAACTTTTGGAAGTAAAGTTATTTCTCGCTTAACTTTCTAAATGTAGATGGCGTGCTAAGCTCGTTGAATGTTAAAAGAGGAGCACAAGGGAGTTTTATATAAACAGAATAAAAAATATTCAACATTGAATGTAATATTTTTGAAACCAAATAATTAATGAAAAATAATATAAACATTCTATAACTTAATCATCGAAAATACACACCCTTTAAAGTAAATGTTTTCACAATATGTTACAAATATATCTAACGAATGGAACGACTATACCAATAAAATTTATCGATTAGGATCTTAGAGCTTTACAATCATGAAATTCTTAGTAGGCAAAATTTTCTCAGAAATGTTTTACAGCAAAATTTATTCTTAGTTTCTTGTAAGCTTTTGTGGACTGTAAATAACGATTTTCTTGCTATGTGGAGTCAAATTTGAACTTAATAAATATTATGTTCTTAATATATAAAACATTCATATAATAAACTAGTTGATAAGCATTTCGAAATTTTTAAAATGTATTCACACAGTAATATTTTTATGTTAAATTTAAGATTTATTTTTGATGGATCAAAGGAATCAGGAATTTCCAATGCAAAAATTTACGCTATAAATAAATATCTTTCATTATGTTTTAAGCAAATTACCTTGATAAAATGAAATAACTATAGTATGTTACACACACACACACACATAGAAGAAAATACAGACTTGCTTGCAGTATATAGCCTGAAGTTGGCATATACGAATGTGCAACATTATTAACCCGTTTTGTATATGTAGTTTTTATAACCTTCATATACAAAACACTTATTTTTTAAACACTATTTAAAAAATTTAAATTTTACTATATAAGGAAAATATTTTATAAGAAATCATATTAGTAGTTCGGATTTTTGTTGTAGAATTGCAAGAAAATATATTGCAGAAGTAAAATGTAATCAAAAAGAATGTTGATATTTTTGTAGCAAACAGAATGTTTTTTATCACTCTTTTACTCTGAGCATTTTTATATCGTTGTTAAGATATATCCGCAACAATAAGTAAAAAACAGAAATGAATTAGTAAGAATTCCATGCTCACTAGTTTCAGTTTCATCATGTAAAATAGTAAACAGTATTTAGTTACTGTAATTTTTTAGCTTTTAAAATAGCAACGTTCTATCATACAAAATGCATATTATCATACATTTAAATTTTCGGCAAAAATATGTAACATAAAATTGTAGATTACGTAAGCTTCCATTTTAAGTAAATAAATGCTTTCCACTGTTGTCTTATATAGGAAGTAAGCGAAAGAAATTTAGTGCTTCTTAAGAAATTAGTGCCTCTACAATTGTTTTATTTATTTTTTTTTTATCAAAAGAGATAATTATTTAAAATAGAACAGCTTATCTTTAACTATAAAGAGGAAAAAAATAATATTATTTTAAGTGAAAATTCATTCATATAATCAAAGAGACTCAAATAAATAATAATAATCAAATAAATGAATTTATATGTGCTGTTAAAATCCTTAATTATTTTAGAAGGTCAGGATTAACCACAAAAAATTGTATAGGGAAATGATATTACTTTAAATTTTAAAACATTTTTAATTTAAATTTTAAAGAAAAGTATCACCCGTATTTTCTAAAAATGTATTTGAAAATATTGTATGATTAAATAAACAATTTATTTTTCGATAAATAGATTAATTTACAATTCAGTAATAAGCAATTGTACAGGGTGATCTTTTTTAAAGTGAAAGTGTTTGGAACGTCCTGTAGCGTGATCTAATAGCCAAAATGACACCAAACTTGGTATTTAGACTAATCAAAACATGGGAAAAATGATTCCGTAAAAAAAAAAAAAAAAAGTTCCTAAAGTTGTCACTAGGGCATTTTGTGGCGCTGATGTAGTTTAAAATAACGAGAATTAGCATAAAACACTGATATCAAAGAAAAATGCAAATGCTGTGCGAAGACAGTGCCAGTAATAGGGGCTATAAAACAAGTAGTAGACAGCTCCGACAAATAATCTCAGTTGCAGTAAACGAGCTCTAGCGGCCATGCCTCTCACGTTACTGGAACATGCGTTTATGTTGGTGGAGTATCAAATTTGTCTATTCTCTGAAGGACAACATAACAAAGACAGTGAAGAATATTCCTAATGATATATTACGCATGGCTGTGGAGAACGTTGTGCACAGAATGTTCTGTGTATTCTGAAATGTGCATTACTTCTGAGAACGGTCTCACATTGAATGTGGTCTAATTCCTCACCGGAGAAATTAATGTAGTAAATAAACGTGCGTTACTAATTTAACTGTACGATTGTATGCGTCAGTATTTTAATTTTTTCACATTATATACGTTGTAAAGCGCCACAAAATACCCTATCGGTGATTTTTGGAGCTAAGTTTTTTTCACGGAATTCTTTTTCTCGTGTTTTGATTACTCCAATTATCAAGTTTGGTGCCCTTTCAGCTATTAGATCGCGCTATAGGGTGCTCCAAACACTGTCACTTTAAAAAAGATCGCCCTGTATTTTGTGTACGAGATATTTATACTGTGCTCATTAACAAATTTCATTTCTAAGGACTTAAAACGTACATTATTTCTACAATAATTAGTTTCTGTACATGTGGTAATTTTTAAATAATTATTTAAAACAAATTCTGCTTCAAACGTTTTGAAAAATTCAAACAGTAGAGTTAGTAAAAAATATAATCACTTTCGATGTTAACACTTTTTACTGAGAAAGAAAAATTCGTTAACATAGAAAAATAAATTCATAAAAATACTTTCATTAATAAACTGTACATTTTTAATGTATTTGCTTAATAATAAATAAACATATTGTCTGTAATAGGTAAACAGAGAGAGTCTTTTGTTCCAATAAGCAAATATTTTCACATTTTGTTGCATTTCACAATCCGGAAGTGGATGCTTTCTGGTTTAGTTTTCTAAATGTAGATGGCGCGAAGTGCTTGCATAAGTTCACAAGGGAGAGGGGGATTATCAAAATAACTCCTGACATATACAGTAGCTCTTTTATAAATGTAAAGAGTGTTAAGTTTTTTGAAAATATCTATTTATAAAACGTTTTACATATTTTTTAAATTATATTAATGAAATTTTAGTTAACCATTTTGACATTTGTGAATAATAGTAAAGTAAGTATTTAAAGTATAAATATTTAAAAATCTTGTCGATATCAATTTATTCCTCAAACCTCTTTGAAAATATACTTTGGCAAGTTTTTTAAAAGTACCAGGTATATTTCTCAGATCTAAATTTACATTTTTTCCATAAATTTTAATCTATGTTCTTTTTAAATTATCCTTTTCTTTCAAAAGATTATCCTTTTTTGTTACAGAGCCAGTTATATAGAATGGAAAAACTTTTGTTTAAGGCTTATCGTAATCTTAGCATTTCTTTTTTATTTAGTTTATAGAAACCAGAATTCCTTTTAAATGTTTTCAAACGAACTTTTTCGACTATCGTTAGCTTGTACTTTTTGATAATTTTAAGTTTTTTTGTAAAAAATTACCTTCTAAATGCATTTTACATTTGCTATATTTTAAATAAAATTAAGATGGATGAATGAATAAAAAATATTATCAAGAATTATTATTAGGAATGAAATATTGAAATGTAAATCTGGACCATACTTATGAACAATATATCTATTCCTCAAATACCATGACAGTAAAAAGACGTTGAAAAATAAAAATAAATATCATCGGATTCTTTAAAGAGTTAAAATTTTAAATGAGTGATGTACTAAAAATAATATATGAAACAAAAGCAAAAATGTTGTAAATAAGAAGAAATTTTGCATTCTTGTAATAAAAACAATATGATAATACCTCTATAAATATTCTTATTTGATGATTAATATTATACCTACAAAACTAGCTGAACATATACGATTTTAATACTTTTTCACTCACTTTAATTTTTACGTGTAAAATATAGAGAATATTTACCCTATCATTAAAAACATATTTCTTGGAATTAAAAGGTATGCGTTTTCAATCCAATGAAATTTTCGGTAAAAGAATAAAATAATATCTTGTAAAATGGGAATGTTTATTCACAATATCAAACTATCGTCCCCATCGCAGCTCCATTTTCAGGGAAAACATTCTAAAAGCCTTGTGATAAATTTATTCATTCTATAGTTCTTATATCATTCGCATAATTTTTTAATGGTTTTTAAAACTACACCTCATTATAAGTATTTCACAATTTTAATTACATATTTAATTTAAATTTTCAGTTCATGAAAGAGGAGAACAATATTTATTATGTAATTTGTGTTAAAAAGATTTTATTCTTTTTTAACTTGATTACCGGCCATTTCTTAATATCAATTCGTTTATTTTAAAATAGGTAAAAAATTTAAAACCTAATGCTCAAATGCATAGTTTATTTCAAAAATATGAAAAGATTACCAAAATGAAAGTGCAATATATGAGACAAAATTCGTATTTAGCTTTATAAAATTTAGATAAAGTATATAAATGTTAATTTTAATATGAAGTTTCAGCACTGTATTATTACTGCGCACATTATTGTAATTTTAATTCTCTTTTAGAATTGTTATGACATAAATATTTTTAATTTAATGCTTCTTTTCCCTTTAATATTAGAGTAGAAAATTCCTTTCACTCACTCACTCACTCACTCACTCACTCACTCACTCACTCACTCACTCACACACACACACACACACACACACACACACACACACACACACACACACACACACACACACACACACACACACACACACACACACACACACACACACACACACACACACACACACACACACACACACACACACACACACTCTCTCTCTCTCTCTCTCTCTCCACCCCCACACATCTATATTAAAATACATTAAGTTAAGGGTAATAGAAACTTGAAGGAGGTTAATACTAAGGGTGACATTAATGATAAATGGCATGACATTAGAGATGCCTTTAAGGCATCAGGCACTGCTATTTTGGGAAAATCAGTTGAAAATCAATCAGAAAATCAGCAAATCTTGATCCAATGAAAGCAGAGCTTTCTTCCAGAAAATTACTGTGGGTCGTAAAGAGTTTAAACCTAGAATTTCATTTTGCAGGTCTAAGTCAGGGACGATTCTAACAAGTACTGCTGATGTACTCCAAAGATGGAGAGAACACTTTAATGATCTGCTTAATCAGGAATTGCACTCTCATGAACCCATTAATCCTGCTGATAGGTCTGAAGTTGAGGTTCCACCTCCTACTTTTGAGGAATTTAGAGAAGCACTGGGAAAATCTAAAAGCAACAAGGCAGCAGGTCCTAATCAAATTCCGGCAGAACTTTTGAAATGTGGTAGTGATGTTGCACTTGGTGGACTATATGATCTTTTAATTGACATATGGAACCAGGAGGTATTACCCATAGATTGGAAAGAAAGTATTACTTGTGTCATTCATAAGAAAGGAGATCTTTATAAATGCTCTAATTATAGAGGCATTTGCCTTCTGTGCACAGCTTATAAAGTTTTAGCAGGTATTTTATTCAACAGATTAGTCCCACTGGCTGATAATATAATTGGAGACTACAAATGTGGGTTCCGGAAAGGGAGATCTACTGTGGAACAAATTTATAACTTAAGACAGATTCTGGAAAAATGTAGAGAGCATGAAATTGACACACATCACCTGTTTATTGATTTCAGAACTGCTTATGACAGTTTGAACAGAAATGCAGTAATTAATGCAATGATAGATTTTGGTATTCCTGGAAAACTAACCAGATTAGTAAATCTAACTATGCAGGAATCTGTAATGAAGATTCAGATTCAGTGTTATCATTCAGAACCATTAAAAATTAAAAATGGTGTAAGACGAGGAGATGCCCTCGCCTGCTTATTATTTAACTTTGCTTTAAAAAAAAGTCATCAGAAATGCAGATATTAATACTAGAGGTACCATTTTTAGTAAAAGTTTACAAATCTTGGGCTTTGCAGATGATTTGGATTTAATTGCTAGAAATCCTGATACTCTTAAAGAATCCTTTCTGGCATTGGTACGAGAGACAAATAAAATGAATTTAACAGTCAATCAAAGCAAAACAAAATATATGTCATGCATAAGGCAAAACCATCCTTGCTCTGTATTCACCATAGGCTCTTATGATTTTGAAGCTGTGAACAGTTTTACCTACCTTGGATCTGAAATAAATAACTTTGGTGATTTGGGACCCGAAATAAACAAAAGGGTAATTTCAGCAAATCGTGCATCTTATGGGTTAAAAAATATTTTACCTCTAAATATATCAAACACAGGACAAAAATTTTACTATATAAAACTTTTATTAGACCCATTTTAACTTATGCTTCAGAGACTTGGGCCATGACATAGAAACATGAATGCCGTTTGGCTATAATTAAAAGGAAAATTTTGAGAAGCATCTATGGTAGAGTGGAGACAGATGGGGTATGGCGTAAAAGGTATAACCATGAATTATACAAAATTTTTAAGGACATTGATGTTGTCAAATACATTAAAATACAAAGGAGGAGATGGGCTGGCCATGTTATTCGTATGCCAACTGAACGCACCCCTAAAAAAATCTTTCTTGCAAGGCCAATGGGAAAGCGTTCCAGAGGTAGGTCCAAAATCAGATGGATTGATTGTCTTGATAGGGACTTTAATACTATTGGAACATCTAATTGGAAAAGTGCTGCTGAGTACAGGCCAAGATGGAATAAACTCATTGAAAAGGCCAGGACCCACACAAGTTTGTAGTGCCATTGTTGATTGATTGATTGAAGTTAAGGGTAAGGAATAGTTTATTTCAAGTACTTAAGGTAATAAACATATTTCTCTTGAACTACAAGCATCCATTTATATAATACGATGTAGAGAATACTATATACAGATAATATTAAAAAATTATAAATTATAAGGAAGGATGAAGTTGTGTCAATCATACAAAATGTATAATTTTGATAAAATTGTAAATCTTTTACATGTAAATAAGCCTTAAATAGTATTTTATAGTGTTTCTTTGTAAGCTTGAAGGAAATATTACATAAGCTTTCTTAAAGTTATATTTTGGCTTATATTATCATCACAAAAATCAGACAATTATTTTTTCAGTTAATTAAATAATGCATATTCAACATTTCTTAATTCAACAAAATTAACAGAAAAGGAAAATTAAGGTAATTTATTGATATTTCTATTCTGATAAAGAATATTTTTCCCTCTACATTACACTAAATAATAAAAATTATATTAAACGACAACGCATTAAAATGCAATTTAAAATCAGATTAGTTACTTGTACTCTTATTCCTTTCTACATGTAAATCTTACCATTATAATTCTACATACAATATAATTCTCGTTACCATTATTCAATGTTAACTGGTAAGAGATGCTAAAATTTTCTTATGTAGTCATGTAAGGTTAAAATTATTCATTAAAATATAATTTATTTAAGTACCAAAAACTGCTACTGTATTAACTTATTTCAGTGTTAAGTTAACCTTTTGACTTATAAATATTACAAACTGCGATAAGTAAGTGAAAATGATTAATAAATTTGAACACATAGAAAATTTTAGTTTTGAATTTAATCAAAAAATTTATATTACATTTAAACAAAATATAATTTGACAATTTCTGAATACAATCATTAACTTTACAAGAAATTATCTAACACAATTGTAATTGTAGTGCTAAATCACATTTTATATTACTTCCTTACAAATATTTTGCCCACGAAAATATTTTTTCTTATTTTTTGTTTGTTAAGTGTAAAAATAATTGAATATTTACTAAAGGATGATTGCTCTTAAGGCTGATAGTTATATTGTTTTCCTAATAAGATGTAGAATCCTGTAAAGAGCTGAATGTTTCTTATACATAGATGGTAAAGGTATACACTTCCTCTGTTACAGCTTGTTTGGATCAACTACACAACATGATTCTTAATTAATCCCACTCTCTACATTATAAATTAATTACTTTTCAATATTCTCAAATTTAACAGAAAGGCTTATTATTTTTCCTAAAATGAAACTTCCGCACATTTATTGGAAAGATTGCAACTTACAGAACGAAAAGCATTTAAATTGAGTTTATATTTTACTTAAATATGGTAATGAAAAATTATGCAGTAAATTTAAGCCCACAATAAGTAAAATATATCAATCCAATAAAATTTAATGGTGAGAAACAAAGTACAAAACTAGTTGTTTAAAAGTCTGAATAATAAAACAAAATACAGCAAACTTTTTTTTTATTAGAGTACAGCATTTAATGTCGATTTTTAGCCAAATATTTGAAATATGGGTTACAATAAACTAAAGCTGTATTGAATGATTATGTGAGATGTTATGTGAAATGATGAAAATATACTAATATCATGAAGTTATTTTGCGCAAGCATAGTAGTAAAATAATTTTAAGGAAAGATAAAGGGAAATTTACCGTCAAAATTTAACATTTCACAAAATTGGAAAATATCTTGACAAGAAGGAATAAATGAAAACAATACAAAATAGCATAGTAAAATATCAATGAATGTATTAAAGAAGCCTTTAAAACTAATAAAGAAATTCGATTTTGATTTTCCAAGCTAGGCATATTTATTTGATGTAGATCCATTCTTAACTCTGCATAAGTCACGGTTGCCCACAAAAATAAAATTATTACCTAATCAAATTTCGACCACTGATTTAATTTCGTTTCCAAAAAGGCAGTACTTCGATTCCCATTTTTGTTGAAAATATATTATTAATATATAATTTTTTGTCAAATTGAGAGAAAAGAAATTTTTTTATTCATTTTAACCACAAATTTTTCATTGTATTCAGTACTGATCGTAAGAGTTATCATTAATGAGAACATTCATTTATTAATAATGAAATCTTGCAAGAAATCATACATTTTAAAAATGCATACGAAGTTTCTTTAGTAAATAAACAAATGCTTGTTTTAGATGATTTTTAGTTATAAAAGAATTATAATTTTATTGATTTTGTTAAATATTTTATTTCACTTAATTAAATATATATTTTTTTTCTAAAATTTTTCATTAATTTAAAAATATGTGTTTCTAAAAATGTTATTTTAAATATATAGATAAAGACTGAAATAATAATATTTGAATTTCAGGGAATCATAAACTTCCATGTCAGAAATTATACATTACCATTAATTTAGATTGCATATTTACACGTGTAATAGTTGGAAAGATTTAAGAAATTATTTATTTGAATAATTCAGCAATTTGGAAACGAAGTGAAATACCTTTTGAAATAGATCTTTTTTTCTGTTAAAGTGTATAAAAAATTAGGATTTCTTTTATGGAATATTATATTCCGTTTCCATAAGTAAAAATATAGATATCTTTATATAAATAAAAATTATATTTAAATTTGCACATGAAATAAACATGTGATAAATTGTTAAACAGCTTTGAATAATTATTTAACTAGAAGTATTTGCTCATATTTCCCAGAATAAAACTTCATGAAGTCAAAAATTATTTTGTTTAAATCTTTTGACTTTATCATGCATCATGAAAGAGTTTTGAGCATGATATTTTAATTTATATGAGTTATTTGAAGTCTGTCAAATTGTCAACAGTTTACAAATTGTTTCTCGAGTTTCCAATATAATTACTAGAATGTTTGTAGATTTATATTTTTTAAAATCCCTCTACATTTTACTCTATCAAGACACATGGAAAAAGTAAGAGAATATAACACTTAAATAAGTTAAATCTTGAAAAAATTATGAATAGAAGCTAATTTTTAGAACTGAATTATCTTCAGCTTCCATAAATAGGCGCATTGCTCATAGAAGATAACTTTTCTTTTGTTTCTTAGTGTATTACTCATAATTGTAAGATTTATTCTAAATTCGATTATAAAATAAATTTCGAACTGATACTCTTATATTATATTATGAAAATACTTCTTAAATGTTACAAAAATAAATTATTCAAAATATTTGTAAATGCATATAAAATGTCACTCCTTTACTTGTAGTAACTTTAAGACAGAAGAGCGATTGTTTATTAATGCAAAATGTGGAACACGTGTCCATGAAATATTTTCTAAAATGTAGTTAAATTGAATCATCAAACAGTTATAAAAGACATTTTAAATTGCCAAGACTAAAAAATTAAATAAATTTTACTATTTTTTCAGTTAAAGATTAAAATATTCTTACATTTGCTTAGTTGACATTTTTGGCACTAGATGGCAGAATTGCAGTTTCAATGTTTGGAATTAAGTTTCCACAGAGTGAGACACTAAATATAAAACATTTTAATTAAAAATTATGTGTTTCATTATCGTGTTTGCTGTCAATGATTTTTTAAAATTCAAATAGTTTTGTTCGTTTTACATTTGTAATTAACATTTATGATTATTCGATATTCTAATTCAACTTTTTATTGCTGAAAAATATAACCCTGTACTTTTTCATATTTGTTACTTTAACATGTATTTGCTTCTTATCAATGTTTGATTGAGACATTTTCTATGAAATTAAAGATTTTAATCGCATGTTAGGAAAAGGAAAAGATCTTTTATTTGCATTAAACTTGTGTTAAATTTTAGGTATCAAGTATATCATAGTGAAATTCATGAAATGTTATAAAATTTACATTTAAAGATGAATAACCTAACAAATAAACTATAGTGCAAAGAACAAAATTTAACAAACACAAACAAAGTTAATCAAGTGAAAAGTGAACATATTTTAATGTTTTTTAAGTTAAAAATCAATAAATTCATATCTACACCTAAAATGGCTAGGATAATTTTTCTAAAAAATGCTAAAGCAATTAGTTTAAAAAATGGCTAAACAATTTCAATGTTCCAAATTAGGGAAGTTTTCAAGAATTATATAATTACTAAGTATACAGAATCAACATTAGATATCCGAGGAGTTTTCACGAAATAATTATAAAATTAATATTATAGTATGAAATCAGTTTTCCTCTCGGTTTGTAAAAAGTAAAAATGAGAATGTGTTACTAGTTAGAATCATTTTAATAATAGTCAACCACTCAAATTGCATTTGGCTGAAGAGTAAAATGGCTTAACATTTTTTTATAAAACAACTAAACAACATAGATGTTAATAAAAATTATTAGAATATAAAAATGTTCAAATAATTCTAAATTAATTTAAAAATTTGTATTTCAATACAAGTTCAAATAGTAACTATTTTTTGAGCTGAATGGCTAAATTAGTACAAGCTTTTGAATGTTAGATTATCGTTTGAACTTGTGTTAAAATTCTGAGTAGAATATATAACAGGTTTAATATGCATTAATTTATGGATTCTACTGTGTACAGAATAACAAAAAATGCATAATATATGTACTGCTATCTTTTATAATATTTTACTAACACATTCCTTAAAACGCGATACATGATCGACTGGAAACATTTCACGGAAAATATCTGGCAACTCTTTCTATAAACTGAATTTAACTTATCTGCACTAAATACCGAAACTACATTCTAAAAAGAAAGGAAAAATATATCTATGAAGGTTTAACTTAGAAAACTCAAAGCTATAACGAATACTAATGATCGATATTTGTGATTATGAGCAAAAAGAAAAGGACAGCAATTACTTTGATACGGTTGTATCTCTCCTTGCTGCAGCAATAAGAAGATTGATATCAAAGTATATCGGTGGTAAGAGTTTTCATGAAACAGCCGATGACACCAGTAACTTGTGTATAACCCAACAAGGGGAAACATTTTAGGCAGCAAATTAAAAGTGTCCCCTAAGCCGATAATCATTGCGGAATTTGTTTAAAAATTGATCTGAATGAATGGGTTTAGGTTCAAATCTTCTCTTCATTATTCATCAAATAAGCGTTAAAAAATTCACATGGAAAACGCAATGTCTGTGCTAGAGATACTATTTCTGTGGAAGTGTAAATAGGTGTCTATATCACTTCACGTCGAGTAGTGAAGGTTCATGTCTATATCAGTCATTTCCTAGGTCTTTCTTGACCCCTTCTTTCTGACATAATCCAAGATGGTTTCCTGATGTAGGAAGGCAACAGAATATCCCCCACATTTCATGTTGCTAACGATTATTTTCAATAACAAGCTATTCAATTACTAAGCCAAGTTAATCAAAGGGACTGGGTTTCAAGCCAATCAAAGGGGTTAGGCTTGATGGGATATATTAGGATAATATGAAGTTTCTCTTAGTCGTCATCTGCACTTTGTGATTTAGAAATTTTCTGTTTTCAAATGAGAGAGAAAACATGCTGAGTAATCTTAATTTTACTTGTGAATTCATTAAAATTAGTTTACTCCATTCAAAAAAAAAAAAAAAAAAAACATTCTTTTTGGGCATTAAACTTGGTTGTGTTTGTGTGAAACTGTTTTTAAATAAACAACCATTAAAATTATTTAAAAATAATACGTTGATATTTCACTTAACTATTTTACAAAACAATAAGCTATGCACAGGTAAATTTTTTAGAGAATTTAAAATTGGTACAATATGAAATATTGTACCAATTTATATATATATAATTATTTCTTTTAATTTGTGGTTATAAGTGAAGTTTAAATTACCAGAGATTATATGTGAATTATATGCATTGTAATATATATATATATATATATATATATATATATATATATATATATATATATATATGAACTTAATAGTTAATCATAATTATGCTATTTATTTTAAATTGAATAAGAAGTGAAATAATTTCAGTAACAATATTTAAGAAATAGGAAACTGCAAAGGAATGAAATTATCCAATGGGAAATCTAAACAATAGTTTATAAATATTAATATTAGATAAAGAAAGAAAATAGTTCTATGTAAATAAATTTTGAAAATAATACTTGAAAAAGAAAAGTATCAAGAAACTTCCACGATAAAAATTTATTTCCCACTGCAATATTTTTTGAACAACTATCTTGTATAACACATAATAATATCAGAAACAATTCTTAATTTGACTGAATCGGCAAAAGACGAAATATTCGTTTTAGCTTACGTTAAAACGTTACATTCTTTCTAAACTTGTATCGATTGTGATCACAAATTCTTTTTATATCTTGTTTCAAAGAATTAAATAGTTTAAAAGTTCTTTAGTTTAAATTCTTAGTTTGAATTGATGAATTCCAATTTTCTTATTGTTTTTTCTTGGACGAACAGGCTTTTATTCAGTTCGATTGGACGCACTATTTCTATCTGTGAACTGTTTATTATAATTTTCTCTGTCTCAGAGTATTTTCTATTTCTATATCAGCCGTGTAAATTTTTGTGAAAATTCAAAGGGATAAGATCAGTTCAATGCAAATCTAATGTAAATTTTTCACTCACATAAAAGTATTTCTGTTTCTTTTTAATTTTTATTGATGATTTTTTGATATCATGAGCATTTATACCATAAATGTGATATTTATTAAATGATGAAATAGATTTCTGACAGATAGATACAGAAATATTCAGTAATGGATAAAATATGAAAAGTTTAGTTCTGGTTTTTTTTTGAAGTAGACTAAAATAAAAAATTAAATAAATAACGGATGCTTATATAATTTCAATTTTATTTGAAATTTCCTATGTCAGATCTTTTCACATTTTTACATAAATTTCTGAGAAGAATATTATTGATTGGTATTTCTCTTTAAGAGAATATCTTTTATATCGTTAAAGAATACTTTGTTGAATAATTACATATAAACAAAATTGTTCGTTTAAGCATTTAAAAATACCTTTGGTTTGTATGAAATTAAATGTGAGTAAACTGAACGAGATCTTTAATAAAAAATAGATTTTAATAAATTAAAAAATACACTTTATTTTTCTGTTATGTTCATGTCATTTACGTTATTACATGTCATTTAATTAATGTTATGTTATGTTATGTTATGTTTAATTAATGTTATGTTCTGTTATGTTCATGTCATTTAATTAATGATTATACAAATTTGAAAAAAAGAATTTCCTTCCAATTTTTTCTTATATTTTTTTTTACTCCGCATTTGCTTAAAACCACATTTTATTTGATATTGATCACAGGAATTATTTAATTTGAGACACTTAGAAAATATTTCTTTTATTAAAATAAAAATTTGTTAATAAACAATAATAAGATTTTAGTATGGGAAACTATACACCTTGAATTCTTACTATTTTTTTTAAGTTTGAGTAAATTCTTGCTATTTTTACAATAAAAATATTTTTTCGATGTCTTATTGAAAATAAGTTAAATACATAACAATGAAAGTACTTTCAAATTCAAAATTCCATGAAGAAATGAAAAATTTTTTTAACAGTAGATTAAATTCTAGGACTAAAAGTAAGAAATTGTTTGATAGCAATAATATATATATATATATATATATATATATATATATGTATATATATATATATATATATATATATATATATATATATATATATATATATATATATATATATATATATATATATATTGAAGAAAGTTGGATGGGACAATGTTATAATACAAGGTACTACTTTAAAAATTTAATTTTATTCTGTAAAAAAATGAAAGCTATGATTTATTAATATTCGATCAATGCTTTATCAAGTATCAGTCCTCAGCAACATACGAAGACAGTGAATAGTTATGAAATATTCATTAGCCACAAAAATATCCAATTATTGAAAATTTTAGATAAAAGTAATTATAAACACAGAAAATCGTCTGGTTTCGCTATTTAGTTCAATGAGTATAAAATTACTAAATTTTCAGATAAGATAACTTTGTTTCAAGTCTCACTTAATTTCCTTGAATTAAGCGTTAACTAATAATTTTAACGCTTCATTAATTTTTATTTAAAGAAATAACAAAGAGTTTTATCGCATTAATTAATAAGTATTATCTTATTAATTAGTTCTTTTATAAAGCTTACTTCCGGTATGATTTAAACGGTACTAAATATATCCTTTCGTTACTAGCTTTAGATTTGGGAAATTACATTTTCCAGCTCATTAACGTTTTAATATAGATAAATACATTACTTTTTGAATCTTCTTTTTGCCATAATAGTCCTTACTCAAATTGTTTCATGTATTCAACTTATTCTCCTTTTCTTAAAGTTTACGAAAATAAATATTTTCCCTTTAAAAAAATGTAAAATGACGGTGACGGCATTGGTAGGTTTCAAATTAAAAATAACAAAGTTTATATTTTGATAATGAAATAAAAAAAATATTTTTTTCACATTGAAATGTTTCAGAAAAATAATGAAGTCATCACTTTTAACACTGTAAAATTATAACACAGACTAAATATCTTGAAAATTGGACATACTAATAAGAAAAATGAATATAACAAAAATTATAAATATAGAAAATAAAATCATAAAATGTTACATTAATTCAATACTTTTAAGTTTTATTATTTGTAACCCAAATATGAATATGAATGTAATTTATGACCAAAATTGGGCAACATAGGATGGTTAGTACTAGATTGAACTACTCTATTTGATGTTCATCACTTTTATGTTTGAAGATTGTCACACACAAGTTTAAAATTGATTAACATGAGACACACATACATCTCACGAATTAATAAATTAATCGAGAAAAATACCTGTCAGCAATTATTTTATTTACACTCAGTTTATCCTTATTTGAGAAGCCAATAAAAATATAAGTGATTTCTTCTTTTCATCATTAAAGAGTCTTTATTGCAAGTTAAATAGACTTTTTGAATGATGGTATATGAAATAGTTTTTCTCCTTTTCTGCAAAGTGTTTTGAATAATAAAAGAAGAAACACGAAAAACGTAGATTAGAAAATATTAAGTAATATTTTCTAAGAAAATAAAAGCTGAATTGTATAAATTGTTTTAAATCGTATGAAACGTGAAAACTTTAGAAATGTAATTAAAAGTGTTATAATATAATTGAGTTCACTTAGCGTTGAGAAATTTTTTTTCTCAAAATGTACAAGAAAAAAATATTATTTATCTAGTCAAAATATTCTAAGAAAATTATACTTAAACTTAGGTCATAAAATTTATAATTTTTCTATCGTGATGAATGTATTTCATCATTTCTTTTCAAAAATTCTAATTTAATTGATATTTTTATGTAATTTTTTCAATGTGATATTGGAAATTAACAAGGAATGTTAATATATATTTGCTGAATTTACATAAATATAGTTTATATTGAATGAATTAAATGATTTTCCTTATTGAAGTTAATTGTAAAATGAAACAAAAACACACACACACACACACACACACACACACACACACACACACACACACACACACACACACACACACACACACACACACACACACACACACACACACACACACACACACACACACACACACACACGCGCACGCACGCACGCACGCACACACACTCTTTTTATAATTACATTTATTATTAAATATAGATAACCACATAAGATTGCACATATTATTTTTATTTTAAAAATATCATGTAATGTATAGTAATAATTAAAATTTCAATAGAATTAGATTTTAAAAAATAAATGAAGATTAAAAAAGTTCTTGTAACAACTTGTTCACCAAAACGCATTTATTTTTAAAAATAGAATTTTTGCTTTATGATCGCTATCTTCTAAGCTCCTTCATAGTACTGCAAAGTTTCACAAGATTCACGAGTTCTCTCAATCGGTGAAAATAGTTTATAAATTGAATTAAATTATACGTAATTTACTTAAATCTTGCAAATTACTTATCATATGCAGATTAATTTTTTTAAATAAATCAAATATTTTATCTAATTTGGCAATTTTCCTCCTCATTAACTATTAAATCTTATGTCTTCAGTGAATTATTGATTTAAAAAGAACAAACAGAACACCATAATTTAAAAAATAATATATACAAAATAATGAACATTGTCAAAAAATTCTTTTATTGTAAATTTAGGAATTTTATAAAATATGATATATGAAATAAGTATTATGAATATTATACATAGAAAAACTTATATAATATTCTCTGAAGAAAAGTAGAAAATATTTAGGAATATTTATAAAAATGTATACAAATTTTTGCATTTAATTAGAGCATTATTTATTTTTTCTGCTAGTAAAGTATGCAAATTTTCCTGATATATAACATCATGATTTGATAATAAGGCAATATATCATTTTCATATGTAAATATTCGTTTTTGCTCTTATTTTCCAGCATTCCATTTTTTAAAGAAATTAATTCCATTAGAACTTTTCTATGTAACTTGATTTTTAAGCCCTTAATATTTAAGAAGAGAGTACAGAGTTTTTGTACTGAATGATTTAAATTTTTTGCCCTTTTTCTATTTGAATACATTTATACGCACTGAGAAAGTAAGAACTATGCATTGTTTTCATGCTGATGACTGTATTTAAGAAAATAGGGTTCTAATGAACATGAATTCTCTAATTTAAAAATATTAGCTTGCCTAAATATAAAATAAAACCAATCCAATTAAAGCTGCTTTGTTCATGGATCAGAAAAACATTATTATTATTTATAGGAAATAAAAGAGTTATTTGAAGTAGAAATATATCTCGTTGGAAATTGTCTTTTTATTAGAAGCGATTTAAGTTTAAAAACAGCGAAAGAAAGCAAAATATTTTACAGGCGTTTATAGATTTCGATTATGGGGGAAAAAAATCGAAAACTGAGATAAAATATGAAAATTCACTAAAAAAAAGCCTATTTCATAATAATACCACTTTGCAGTCCACTTTTGAACTCGTTTAAGTCTCAATTAAACTTTCTCCCGCTTACAGTATGTGATTTAAGTAAGTCGGAAGCTTAAATCAATTCAGGGAATTAACATCTGATTTAACACCATCTTGCTTTCTACTACTTATGTCTATGTTTCTTGAAATAGCTGAAGCTGATCAAAATAAAAATAAGGAAGGCAAAATTTGAAGAAAAAAATGAAATGGAATTATTTAAAAAAGTATACACTAAATATTACAAAATCATGTAGGATTTGGAAAGAAATAGATTTACCAACGATACACATTCTTTCCATTTGTATTTAAGTGTTTGCTTCTTCTATGCACATCTTTTCTTAGTTACTTTTATTTTGGTCTGTAGATGTTTTAAAAGAAAGCGTGCTTAACTATAACAAATTCAAACACATAAATATAATTTCTAATAGCAATAAATAACATTTAAAACCAAAACCAATGTTTCTTAAATCCGTTTCTACATAAAGCTGTAAGAACTGTTTACAGCCCTGTGTTGAAGTTAAATCAAATTTAATTCTAATTTGATTTAAAAAATCGCTGTAAAAGCACGGAGTATTATCCCTTTTTAGTCACAGATATAGAATAAAATTATTTATCACCTTAAACTAGTATTATTTTCACATTGATTTTTAAAAACATTTAATATTTTACAATTCATCATTTTATAAATGCAACTTATTACTTCTTAATTCTTCTCACTGTGTTTCAGAAAAGTTGAATTTCTTACAAGAGAATTTTTTGATTTTGGTTTGATATATGTAAGCTTCATTTTCATTCTTTTTTTCAATAAATACTTACTTTTTATTGATAGTTATCAATAAGTATTCTTTTTCATAAAATTTCATGAGTATTGTTAATGAATACTTTTTAATTGATATAATTTTCAATAAATATTCCTTTTCTTACAATTAAATTTTTTCAATAAAAGTTTTCATGCCATCTCAATGAATTCTCCTACTACGAAATCATTAACAATAAATATATCAGAGCTGCAAGTTTCATTCCAAAGAAATGAATCTGTTCTGATAGAAAAATAAATCCTATTTACATTTTAAATAGCGCTTACAATGGTTCTTTTTCATTTTTCTTTTCGTCTTTTAGTACATGTTACGGTTTATTGAAACTCAAACTTTATCAAGAAAAAGTTAAGAAATTATTAAATGCTTTAAAAAGCCCAAGAATCATTAAAATCATATTCTGAAAAATGGGATAAAATATAGATTTTTTTATTCAAAATATATCAGAAAAAAGGATCTGTAAATTATTAAATATTAGGTGTAAGGAGATAATGTTTTCTTGAGAAATATATTATAAAAGAAAATAACACTAAATTTTACAAAAAATATTTAATGATAAAATTATGAAAATGAAATCTCATTAATATTATACTGATACATATAAAATGTATAATAATATCATTGGTATTTAAAATGAATTTTGCTAAAAAAATAAATGCTTACATATAATCATTTCTAGTTGATGGTTTTATGCATCTAATCTCATTTTTCTACTCGGTATATTGCCAGTTAAAAATTCAGATCCCATTCTATTTAAAGGTAACTTTTCTGAGTTTTCATAGGAGTAATCTAGAGTTCTTTGTGATTTTAAAAAAATGAAATTCGCTAGATGTCATACAAATAAATTTAATTTCAAACTTTTATGATTTTTATTCTTTGTGATTTAACTGAAAAATACTTTTTGCTTAAAACTTTTACTCTTTAAATTGCACATTAAATATAATTAGTAAAGGAATTATAATTTTAAAGAATTCACACATTCTAATATGAAGAAAAATAAAAAAAAATTAACCAATTGATTTTCAAGACATTTTTGTCAGAATTGAATCAAATTTATATCCCTGTTTATAATGCCTCACACAGTAAAATAATTAAGGATTAAAATGTAAATGATTCAAAGTCAGAAATGTCATGATTGAGTATGTATTCCTGTAGAGCAAAGAAACAGAATTCCAGTATCTCAGTAACTTCACGTCGCTTCCCATTGAAGAAGTGAAGCATCATTTGCCGTGGACAGTGATTGAGAGGGTGACCATTCTCTCCCTCTCTAGGTTGCTGGAATGTCGTGGGTTGGGGACGTATCAATGTTATCATGAGATGTCCGAAGTCCATCCATTGGTTTGGTGAGGATGTTTAAAGGAGGGTATACCAGATCAGGTGTGAGCTCGTTACCTTACAGTGGCTCAAAATTACGAGGTATTTGTTGATGGGCGATTATTCTAAATCTGTCAATCATGAGGTATAATCCGGGGATCATCTGAGCCGCTATGTATGTATCGATGCAGCAAGAAACTAGTGACTCAGTTCTTGAATGGCAAACAAATGGAATCAGTTTTCTCTATTGTTGGCGTGAGACAATCATGTAATGTTCTTGAATTATTTGTGAAAAACTTTTAATCTGGTTTTAAATCATCCTATTGAAATTTTACATGCGTCAAACAATACAGATGATGAAGATCCTGGGATTCATGATCCAAGTAGCATACTTAATTGTAATTTTTTTTTAAGTGGTGAGGTCTATGTATACTCCCATTTAAACGATAAAACTAGAGTTGAAAAATATTTATAATCGATAAAATTAGAGATGAATTTTTTAAATAAAATCTCCCAATAGAATAAATTTTTTTGAGAGTAAGTTTTTAGTCTCAGGAAAAGACTATACTGCTCCTTAATTGCCTTCTTGCAAAATAATGTAAGAGCATGTTGTATAAGTTGTGTTTTGATCTTCCTCGACACAGAAGGTATCAATTGTTGTCTTCGCGAATATTTAAAAGATTTCTTCAATTAAAGAATTATAAATGCATATTTATAATTCTTTAATTGAAGATTGAAGATCATTTCTCCACTTAAATTTAAAAACCATAAATTTAAGTGGAGAAATGCTAAAACCTTACGTTGAAAATTATTGTGAAAGCTTGGTGTCGGCTTTAAAATACATATGCTCTTTCCATATGCACATGCAGTTGAAATTTTAGATCGCTGAAAAATTTATTATTTTTCTTACAAGGCAACTATTATGTAAGCCAGAATGATAATAATAGCTGCTTGATAGCTTGGTTAAGACCAGAATTTTCTTACGTTAAATTTTGCAATTGTGTTGATAAATAAATATGAAGCATACAGAATCCCTTTTTTATGTATTCTTTTAATTCATTAAATTTAAAATTGTAGATCTCAGCTCAAAACTATTGTTATTAGAAAGTAAAAATAACTACCAAGTAAATGATCAAGTGATTTGTTCAGTTATGTGGTACTTACTTTTATTCCCTGGAGTTGCATAGACTTAAATTCATTGCAAAACACGTGTAGTAACGTTTATTACACTTCCTCGGATAAACAATTATACGCTTTCTTTAAGTTGAATCCCAGATGTTGCATACTTCTAGCGTTTATTTTTAATATCATATGAGAGCTTATAATTATGCAACATTTTGAAAGTATAAAAAGACTCCTCATATTGATATTATAATTACTATTAAATATATGCGAAAAATTATTTAAAAAAGTAATTCAAAGGCTTTAACATAATTTTATATCATTGAAAATGAAGGCTAGATTTTTCTCATGTACATTTAAATATTTAGAATTCTCTTCTTTCATATTATACATATATAAAAGTTTATACCTATGTTACTTTATTAATATGAATACTTATGCTCGCTCATATTAATAAAAATAATATTCAGTAAACATGAAAAATGTGTGATATGGGAGAAAATGATGAATGTGCAAAGTAAACAAAACTTCAAAAGTAGCGAAATAATTTGAATCTGTAACAAAAAGCAGGAATCTATGAAAGATGATGTACATAGATATTCAAAAAGACATCATAAAAGATAAAAATGTGAGATTGCAAATAAATTCTCAAGATGAGCACTACATTGAATTTGATCCTTCAATTCAATTTCAAGATTTTACTCCATTGAATTCAGAGACTGAGATATCTTATAGTAAATAGCTTTGAAACGCGGATGAAAATTTTTTCGAGTTATAAAAATGATATTTATTTTAGAAAAAATATGTGAAAATTCAATGTATATTAAATCAAAAATTGGAATCAATTCAGAATTCTTGTTTTCAACTCTAATTTACAGAAACACGAATCAAAGTCTTTTAATTTTAATTATGATATAATTATGATGTATTGCATTCAAAGTGCAAAATATCTCTCTTCCTGTGCTAATTTACGCATTAAATGTAACACCGTTTTAGAAATATAATAAAAGAATTTTGTTAAAATGATCATAAAATAACATATTTAAATATTTTTCGATGTTAATCAGTAAACTCAGAGATTTATAATTCCAAAAACATAAATTTTGTTACCTTTTATAATATTCCTATATTGTTTCTATTTATATGAATTAGTGAATTCCAAGATTTATAATTTCAAAAAGATAAATTTTGATACATTTGAATATTTCCATTTTTTGAATTCTTATGAATAAATTTTAGTTTTTACATTTTTATTGAACTGATGGGAAAAATGTTCAGCTTTAGAGTTTGTATTTCCCTGTATAATTGCATCTTGATTGTATTGCGAATTCCAATTTAAATTAATATCCCTACAACTAAAGATGAGTTGAATGTACCCACTTCGCAGCTTTCTATCAAAATCATTTTATATCTGATTCAACAAAAGGATAGTTTGCATCTAACTTATCGCATGCTTACTCAGTTTTGATTTTATCAGAAGAAAAACTGTACTTAAGTTTCAGGGATCCTGCAGTTTTGAAGTCTTTTTCCTTTGAAGAAAATCTACGTTTCATCATCTATATAGCAAATATATTTTAGTATGCTGTTTAGAGAGTACGCGTATTGGGAAAACCACAAAATCACATTCATTGCAGAGGGCAAAAACAATACTCTTCAAAAATCAAAAAAAAAAAAAAATATAAGTATAATTATTTTTTTAAATAAAAGTTACACTGAGAAATGTAAAAAGTAGAGAAAATCTGATGCTGTAACTATATTTCTTCTAAGACAGGTGATTATGCACATATGACAATTAAAAAAAAAAGTCACAAGCCTTGAAGTAAAAAGAGTAGAGAAAGAGAGAAGGAGAATCTTAAATAATTAATATCGTGGCCTACTAAATTTTATATAGAGATTAAATCAGTGTTAATTATGTTTTAAATTCTTTCAAACGATTTAGACAATATTTCGAAATAGAATATAATTTTCATTTTAAGTTAGATAAACACCAACATTATGATACAAGTTTCACTCCATTCTGTACTTACCTTTTTAATTCAACACTAAGCGAAAATATGTGTGTGTGTGGATGGACAGTCTAAGGATTTTATTTATATAGATTTTATTTAGTTTCTTATGAAAGCTTTATAGCCCTTCTATTATTGCTAATGAGTTGCCTAACAACATAATCGCTGTATACGAAAAATATAAAATATTATATGCTATTCAAAAGAACAAATTATTTAAAAATAAATGAGAACTATTTATATAATAAGCATAATTGTTTGACTTTATCCTTTTGTGAAATTCAGATTGTCTTGACTAAAAACATTTTAAACCAGAAGAGAAACAATATCTCAAAATGAAAAATAGCACATTCTTTATAAGTTGCACAAAACTTTTTCAAGCAGGTAAAAACTATGAAGAAACTCATCAATTCAACGTGAAAAATACTAAGCTATTAGATTTCTAAAAATAAGGCTAAAAACAATTGGTATTGCAATTTTTCGTTTTCTGTAGAACCATTATAAGATTTTACAGATTTCAAAGTGAGATAAAGGAACTTTAATTATTTCATTGCTAAAAAATAGTACGTATTTTGGTCCTTGAATTTCTTAACAATGTTACGCATGAAAAATTATTTACTATATTTTAATTTTCCCCAACATTTTCAGTTTAATAATTTTTTAACCATATTTTTTTAAGGTTCGTAAAAGTTTATTATTTTGCACATGGATTCTTATTTGTTAAAATTCTTTTGTTTATAACTTGAACATGTTATAAAAGTTTATTTCAGATATTTTGTTCATTATTACCAATACTTTTATTTTTTCTTTCGTAACAGTTTGAATAGTTTACCATAAAAAAAAAAGAATATAAAATGTTGATCAAAGAGTTAAAAATGTTTTTTTTTCAACTAAAATATATGATTGATTTTTGTAAAGAGAGAAATCCTACGTGAAAGAAATTTCCAATAAATTGATTTGATGAATTTTATTAAAAGGCACTTTTTCTTGCAACTATCGAACATACATGCTTTGAAAAATTTCCAGATTTTTGATGTAAATTTATTCAGAAAGTAAATTTATTTCAAATTTATTTTCTCTCTCTCTTTCTCTCAACTATTTATTTAGGTCTTCAAATAAATATAAATGAAAATTTTTTAAGGAAATATATAAGGATTTTGTGTATTAAAGTTTTCGGAATTTACTTTCAATAGCTCGTATAAGTATAAATTGAATGTTTAAGATTAATGGTATCCATGGCTGCTTCCTGAACATTTGTAGAAGAAATTCAGTTCCAGTTAAAAAAATACTGGAGAGCTTTTTTTAAACTAAACAATTTAAGTTAAAGATCTCATTGAATCATTCATTTTTGCAGGAATTCCCTTCACCTTAAAAAATAAATGAAATTAATTTGAACATGTATATAAAATATTAGAAAATGAAAAATGAAGTAAAATATGTGTAAAAAAGCAACATGTTTCTTTTCAATTTCAAAAAAAAAAAAAAAAAAAAAAACCACACAAATTATGTAACGCAATGTATCTTCATTTAGTAAGAATAAATTTATATAGATTTGGTACTTAAAGGGTTAAATCAGAAAATTCAATATTTCATTATATCATTTCGGTATATTAAAAAAAAAGTTTTTAATACTCTTTGATAGAGAAATAAGAGATTTTTTAAAATTAAATATAGCTTAATAAAATAACACTTCTGTCTCTATGGAATTTGGAAATTTGTTGATAATTACTTCCTTTTCTTATTCGATACCTAACATGATATTCTGAGAAAACTCAGACCAGACAAACACGTTTGTCTTTCCGTCTTTCCTGCGAATATGTTCTGAAAGGCTACTTATTCTTCTTTACTTGAGAATATACACACACATGATTATATATGTATATATATATATATATATATATATATATATATATATATATATATATATATATATATATATATATATATATATAATATATATATATATATATATATATATATATATATATATATATATATATATATATATATATATATATATATATATATATATATATATATATAAACTTAAGGGTCAAGAGGTCTAATAAGTTTTAAGACTCACCGTAAGAGCAAATTCCAGTTGCGAAACGAGCTGAATATTAGTGTTATGTCCTGTGGGTCTACGTTAGGGCTAACAGATATCTTACAAGACCGTATTTCTGACTAGCTATTTTTACTTTCTAAGCATAATCAAGAATTAAAAGACCTTTGTTATCTCAATCTTTATTATAACAAATGATATAGTTTAATAAGACACTAGATCATATAGAAGGTACGATTAAAACAGTTTTTTTTCAGCTATAATTGAAAATATGATTTTTCTCAAAGATATCTATCACGATGATTGACATTTATCATTTTAGATATTAATGATGTTTTGGATTGCTGTTGGTAATCTGAAAGTGATCGTTCTTGCATAAGTAGATCCTATATCCACACATATAATCCACATATGAGATTCACTGAGAATGTGATTAGACGGTTTGCGGCAAAGTGCAATTTTTCTTGAGCTCGTATACTTGCTAGATTCAGGCATAAATAAATATTAGAAGGACTACCCATGGGGTACTTGATTATAAATATAGTATGGATGTCAGCACATAGTAGTCATATTAATAACCTAATATCTTTGAAAATATTTGAATATCTTTTATGCCTTGACTTTCGGGAGAATTTGTTATAAATAGTGAGTCATATACGTGTTTCTAAGGTTAAAACCTGGAAAGTTCTGCAGTACAAATTCTGGCAGATTGTGCACATAGGAAGTAGAATCATAACATCCATTTCTTCTTTTTCGTTAGTGGCAGGGGTATAGAAAGTGTTAGTCCAACTGAAGGTTACAATGAGCGGATCCTATATATTTTCCCAGTCTGAAGTCCTGTTAGAACTGGTTGAGTTCAAGAATATTATATTACTTGAGAATATTGATATCCTGCTATTACAGATGACACATTATATTACACAGCAATGATTAAGTATATAACTTTTTTATATTCACATAATGTAATTTTTTGGAATTTTACCCTGAAGTTTCATCACATTGAAAATCTGTTTAAATTTAAAGATAAGTTAAAGCATAAATTTTTTTATGAGAAAAAGAAATTTTATTTATACATTGCTTACGTTTTAATCTGTAACTGAATTAAAATAATTAGCATAGATTGAATTAAAATATATTAAAACTTATTGATTCAATATAAAAACGTGTTCTAAAAGGTGTATAATTGTAATTTTATACTTAGTACATATAAAAATTCTACTTTCTTCCTTTAATATGTCCGGACTAACAACTGATAACATTATTTTTTTATGTTGTACATTTAGCTTGTATATTTCTCTTATGTGTATTTGTAGGATTAAATTCATCTTTCAAAAGTATATTCCTAAATATATATGTACCATGTATGTCATGCATTATTCATAATACTTTAAGGCAATGCATTTTTTCCATCAATAAAAGAGAGAAACCTTTTTTTATTATAAAATGACATATTTAGGAAAAGAAATAATCTGAAAAATAGTGGGGAAGACACCTGTGCTTTTTTATAAATCTAGAAATATTGAAGGTGATGTTTAGTGAGAATTAATTTTTCATACTTTTATTTTATATTTTCACTTTTAAGATTATGTCATTTTAGTTACTCGAACAATTAATAAAGTTAGTTACAGAATTGAAGGATTTTATTTTCTAATTTTTTTGTATTATATTTGTATTTTTAAAGTCACCCACTAGTTTATTAATGCTTATTGGGTCATTTAGAGAGCATTAAACTTATGATATCTTACAGAGTGAAAAATAAAATATGAAGTGACATTAATGAGATTATTAGGCAGGAAATTGCCAATTGCTTTCTTTTGCTGTTTTTAAAAATAAGAAAAAAAAAGGATGCCTCTCTTTTGTGTGAAGCTTAATTACCGTGGTTTTCTAAATTAAATTCCCATAAAGAAGTTTACTGATTAGCAGATTTACATTATAAGGGCTTTCATTTATTTTCTTTCCAACGGTGGGTGTTTGGGTGACGAACCCTATACTACAATAAAGCCGGAAACTGTTACTCATTTGTCGTTACCCAGCGGGCACCTGTGAGCCAAGTAACGGAGGCGAGTAGCGTTGCCCACACCACACCACCACAAATCCGTTTATAGAGTGGGCTACATTCATAAACTATCACCGAAGAAAGGAAAGAGGAACACGAAAAGTACAGAGAAAGAAAGAGACTTCCATGACAATACTTGGATTCGAACCCAGGACCCACAGCACAGGAGTCAGGAACGCTAAGCACTCAGCCATCGGTCGGCATGCTATTATATAAACTGACTGATTTTGAATCGTATTTTTGATTTCTTTAAATTTATTTTGTTTCCAGAGAATCACAATGTAACCTATGCTTTAAGAGAAATATAATTTCTTTCTGTAACGCCTTACCAGACATATACTGTTGAAGAATTAAAAATATCATTAAATGATTACAAAAATAGTATTTTGTATGAATGCTTTATATATTTTTCAACTTTGAATTAATGAGCATCAGACGATGTTTCAAAGAAATACCTCAATAAATATGTCATTAGCTACTAAAATTCATCCATAATTTTGTACTAATGTATAGTAAAATGGTTTTATAAATAAATAATAAAATAAATAAAAGAGAATTCTTATGAAATAAAATTTTAGATTTATTATCATTAAGTGGAAAATAATTTTGATCTTTAGAAATTGTTTTACATCTGTTTCTTGTTTCATTAAAATTTTATATATCCTTATTCATTAAAGAATTTTAAATCGATAACATGTCAGGCAAATATTTTAAAGAAAAAAAAATTGCAAAATTACTTAATAAACTTGTTTCAATTCAATTATCAAATTTTTTTCTGAAAAATCCTTAGCAATAGAATTTTTATAAAGTTTATACAATTGTATAAGTTATCATTTTCTTCTAAATTAAGAAAATAAAGGTAAATATATATTTAGTTTGCGTGTGTGTGAATGAAGCTAAAGAATACTTACGATTTTGTTATATTTTGAACAAAAATACTAAAAAATATTTGTTCCGTACTAAAAATAATTCAGAATATATTATTCATGTTTTAACTAATATACACTCGTTGAAATACAGACAAGATTTCTTTAGAGAATGAGAAAATAAGACCACCAAGAAAGAGGCATTTACTTTAAAGTATGAATACTGGGAAGAAAAGGATAATGATGGTGATAAATTCAAAACTCCAACGTAGCATTGTTTGTAATCAAGAATTAATAATGCAGTGTGCCATGGTTCGAATTAGGATGAATCACTATTACTGGATATATATCACATGTTGTTTGAAGATCGCTACGCATGTGCTGAAAATAATTTTGCATTATTAAAACTTCAAGCACTTATAAATGAATCTGTAAAATTCATTTTTGACTCTTTAGCATTCGAGAATTCCATAGCAAATGTCTTATTCTTAGGTACATTATGCCACGTTATTTCAGTTGATGATAATATATATATATATATATATATATATATATATATATTTCTTGTTTAAAATAAAATAAGTTTCTGTAAAAGATAGGATAATTCTGAGGAGTGAGAAACTGGGGTTTTTCTTTTCTGAGTTTTTAAAAGCTCTAAGCTACCACATCAAAAGTTCTTCAAGAAAATTATTTATACAGTTCCAGACCACATGTATTGATATGACGCTGTAAAATTCTTCATTGTGATATGGCATATCTGTCAATATCTATATTAGATGAGCTTTACATCTTTAAATGGGTGCATTTTAAGAATAATAAAAATAGGAGGATATTTATATATATATATATATATATATATATATATATATATATATATATATATATATATATATATATATATATATATATATATATATATATATATATATATATATATATATATATATATATATATATATATATATATATATATATATATATGTATATATAATGCATTTTTTTATAAATAAATTCAAATGAAAAATGTCTTATACTAAATTTCTTACTGTTTAAAAAAAATTAAAATCAAAAATGAATTTATTTATTTTTCTGATGTGATGAGGATTTTATTGTTTATTTCACAGTTAAGGAGTCATTTAAAATAAGTTTTTTCGTTATTGAAAAGAATAAGTTAAATTAGAATTCTAAGAAGAGGAAAAGAATACAAACTGTAAAAATGGAAAATATCATGAATAACTGAGTTGAATTGAATTGTTTTGAATCAAATGAAAACAGAAAAAAGTTTGAAATGTAAGAAAACTGAATTGAAACAATTTCAATATCAATATGTTTAAGAAAAAATACATTTAAAATTTATAAAATGGAAACTCAAAGTATACATTCTGGTCTAAAATTTGTAGGAAATTTTTGTGTTTTCAAATAAAATGAAAATTATGGAATATATATATATATATATATATATATATATATATATATATATATATATATATATATATATATATATATATATATATATATATATATATATATATATATATATATAAATCACAATTTTTATAAATTTCAAAATATGTTTTTACTCGAAATGTATAATAAAAATGCTCATATTTTTTTAAGTACCTTAAATATAATTTTAAATTCAAATAATGAAAGAATTTTACTCAATGAAAATGATTTAAGGAAAGCAATATTATTTTCTTATTTGAATTAAAAATTAGGCCATTTTATTCACATATTATCTATTATATTCACTCTAAATTATATTCTAATAAATTTTTAACTATAATATCATGCATAATTGCTGTTTAAAAGAGAAAAATTGTGTAAGGCTAGATATTGAAATTTTAATGGAGTTAAATTTTTGTAACAATTTTTTCTTGAAAATCTGTTTTAATTTACGTCCTAAAATGATAGTGTTTTTATTGATCTTATCTATGTTGCAAAACTTCGAGAAAATGGTGTATATTTTATTGTGAATTTAAGACCTCGTCAAAATGATTCGAAGATGTTGGCAAAAGAATGTACATTTTTTATTCTCTAAATGTATTTCAAAACATTGTATAAAATGTCTAAGAATATTTCAAATGCATGTAAGAATTTAAATTTTAGTCTCAATCATATTTTTTATTTTAATATCTAGCGAAATGTGTATCATTTAGTGTGTAGTTTGATAACAGATGTTATATCATGATGCAATTTATTTTGTTACTTAATTTTAAAATGATATATTTTTTGGCAAGGTAGATTCAATTAGAATTTTTCAACATATTTTCTTATTTTAAATCAAGTAATTCACCATTTTTGATACATTTTTATTCAATTAGAATAGATGGCGTGTCTCCTATTTATATAAAGTAGAAAATTTAGCAAATACTGTTTGCATGATATTCGGAAGAACGTTTTTCTTTGTAAAAACATTTCTTTGTTCGTAGGAATAAAAGTAATATAATTGAAACAGCACTTTACTTGAGTTTCTGAAAGATTATTACTAGATATAGGAATGAAGAAGGATATTAATGAAGGAAAAATTTTTTTTGATATGCACATATAGTACTTAATAAGATAGAAAATAAAAAAATTAAGTAAAGCAAATATAAGTTTAAGGAATAAGAATGTTTTGAAATAGGTATTTTAGTAAATAGTGAAATATAATTTTAACAAATGAAATTATATTTCACTATTTGTTAAAATACCTGTTAAATAAAACATAAATTTAAATAAATAGGAATTTATTAAAAGTTATCATTTTCCATTCAATGACTGAGAAGAATTTGTTGTCTATTGAGTAAGCTTGTATTATTTTAATGAAAATGTTGATGATTTTATGCGAATATTTAAGTTGAAATTGAGGAATTTTTTTTTTACATTGGAAATAACAACTTTATAAAAATATTCCCATTATCTTTCTAAAAATAATCAGGTTGACAATTTATTTGAGCATTTTTTTAAAATAAATACACTTTATTTTAAACAGAATCAATAAATGCTCTTCTGTTTTGAAAACTCTATTAGCTATTAATATATTCAACCCAAGAAAAATCTATTACTTTTGTTCAAAAAATAACTTTTGTTTGCATTTTATTATGGTTTCTATAATTTAATTTATCTAATATTTATGTTTCTTCTATATGACTAGGTATTATATGTTTATCAAAATTCAGTTATATAAAAAAATTAAGAACTGATTTAAATGCTTTAGTAAAGAGAGAGAATGTAATATTGAAATATACATCTTTAAAAACGTGAATTAAATGCAGCTTTATTTAGTCAGAGTAATAAAATTATTTTTGTAGATAACTAAATACCACATGTATTACGATGTATCATCAAAATCTGAAAACTAAAATACATAATAAAAATTCACAACATATCATATTAATATTGTAAATTTAACATAAATTGTTTTTAGTGCTAAAATGGTGAAAATGAAATTCATTATATTATACTGATACATGTGGTTTATAAGGTTTACTAAATGTTAAATAACAATGAAGATGATTATTTGATATGAATTTTATTAAATGATTGATAAGGAGTAAAGTTTTCTAAAAAGAAGTTTGCTAGACTTATTTTCTATTATGCATTTTATAAAGTTAAAAACTAAATATACATTATTTTATTAAAATGATTTTTTCCGTTTCCATGGTATTATAAAAATTTTTAAGACTGTAATTAGAAACCATAGGAACAATTTATTTTAATTTTATTAACTTTATATTTTTAACCATAAATCTCTTTAATTCATTATTTTTATATATAAAAAATTCATTTTTTTAAAATTCTTTACAAAATTAGAGTAACTCATGCTTTTTCAAAATTTTATTAAATAAACTAAAATTTAAAAATTGTATATAAGTGAATGATATTTTTAAATAGTTCATTCAACACATTAGACAGAATAAGAAAGCAACGATTAGTTTCTCCATATAGATTCGTTAAAATTGATTCAAATTTTGAATTCTATTTGAAACGTATTGCACAGTATAAGACAAGAGATTAAAATTCATAGATCTATTTTGATAGAGCATGCATACTGTGGAGTTGAACAGAGAAATAAATGATTAAATTCATGTTTATAGAAGAGTAGATAATTTCATTAGTTAGTCGGACAAGTGTGATTGTACTATAATTAAATGATATCTTGAATGGGGTAATATAAATGTGAGAAATGTTCCACTGGAAATAAATTCTTTTAACTATAATATTGAACTATCTTATATATCGAGTAATACGACTGAAGCTGCTTTTCCACAACTTATTTTTTAAAGATTGTATCTATCTGTAACATATTTGTGAAGAGAATTTATTCTCTTAAGGCGTAAAACATATCGAAATTGGAAGGAATCTTCACCTTTTGTCAACATATTTTTGAGAATATATATATATATATATATATATATATATATATATATATATATATATATATATATATATATATATATATATATATATATATATATATATATATATATATATATATAATAACAATTATAAAAATTTATGGTAAAATAATAAACTCTTCTTGGTGTGTTGCTTTTGCAAATGAGAATATTTAGATTTAAATTCTTATAAATTTTATATTTAGCATAAACAGAAAATTCAAAATTCTTTATTAAAAGAAAATCAATCATTTATCAAATTAGAATAATATGTATTTTATGTTTAAATCTAGAAACAATTTTGAACGTGGTAAGTGCTTCTCTGAGTAGAGGAAAAACATGTATTGGTTAATTAATTGGGCAAGGGTTTCATAGTTCAAATTTAAGCACAAAGGATAATCCCTATTTTTAATATAAATACAATTAACATAGACACAAAATTATAACTACGATTAGCATGAGCACAAAATAAATTCGTTTCAAAATCAAGGAAATATAATGTGTAAAATACAAAAATATGCAAATGACTTCGTATTATTCAAATCTGATGAATAGCAAATGACATAAAAACGTAATAGGAACTTCAGTGAATGATCACTCAATGTTTAACGGGTTTGTTTTGATCACCGAACTTGAAATAAAGTTTATTCACATAAGCAAATAACTGAAGCATCCAACATATTTAGAGACAAACCAAACAATAAATATTTAATTCATAACTTTTGCGTGGGCTGAGTGAGATTTTCTTTCTGGTAGCTATTTACAGATTTTATCGATAGCTGATACGGGAACGAAGTAATCCTGGTCAGATTCAGCATTAACAACTAAAGATAACAAAGGGTAATTAAGAAGATTCTATCTTACCTTTATAATTTACTTCAATGAGATCATATAAAATTGTAGTTAGGAATTAATAATATTCGAATAACTCTTGCAATGAATTGTCTTTTGATTGAAAATCACCTTATCTTATTATTCATGTGAAAGAATTCGTAACAGCTCTACACCTAGAAACTCAGTAAGACACTGAATAGTTGTATAACTTTGATAAAATAAAACAAATACAAGAACTACCTGACGTTTTAAAGGTAAGCAACTGCAAGTCTAGATGCTTATCTGTAGCTTTGTCATTAATTTTCATACAAGTTTACTACACAATTTTAGATAAAAGTTAATTCTTGGTTCTGAAAAGTTAACTTGGAATTGTATAATTTTATTTTTATTAACCTCAAAAGACAATAAATATCCAAAGTACATTCGAAATGAAGTTATCAGCATAATTTAGTTCATAGTCGATAAACTGTGATAAAATATGTATCCATTTATACTAATTTATTGACTCGACTAGGAAAAGTTTAAAGATAATTATTTGCAGACAGATCTAATTTAAATATATCATTTGTGATATTTTCTTTTTAAGGAAGAAAACTGCATTGATAAATGTTCTTTTTTCCATGAATTAACTAATTTTTTAATGCATTGAGGAAAATTCTTCCAAAATATTTTATAGAAATGTTACAAAAATTGACCTCATATATTTTTTTAAAGCAACAGTTTTATAATTTAATTTGATTATTGAATTAACACCAAAAGAGATTTGTATTAATAAATTTATAACAAAATAAAATAAATACTCTTATTGATTTGTTGCAATGCAATAACAATTCATTAGAAAGGAAAAATATGTGAGACTAGTGATAATATAACAAGAAAAACATTGAATAATGATATGGTAGGATTGAAATGAAAGCTGCTGTATGAAGAAATATTTCCAGTAATTATTAAATTTTAATATTTCCAGAAATTGTTCTTTAGATTGTATTGAGAGGTTTGGAATTAAAATATAAATATAGTATTCAACATAAAATGACTAATTTAAAATTACAGTCGTAATATGCTAATAACTCTTTTCTAACAACCTTTAATTTATTATTTAAAAGACAGATATTATTTCAAATATTTTAACTAAGCAGCTAATGATAAATATATGTTATAACTATTAAAGTAGATCAAAATATTATAATTTAATTAATCATTTGTATCCAAAGAAAATTATAAAAGGAACTAATTTCCTCGAATATGCATTTTATTATTATTGCATATTCATTAAGGAACATATGTGATTCACAAACACATTTATGTTTATCACGAACATTATTAATATTGTGGTAAACATTTTTTTTCTATGAAAAGGCTTAACAATTCGTTAGTATATTGTTGATAACTCATAATGTCATAGACACTATTAACTTGCATTTTTGTGATTATAAAAAATATTGCATATTTTTATCATGAAAAATTGTATTTCACAAAAAACTTAATTGATCAAATGTTTAGTTTTAAATAAGCGTTGCGCTACATCGCACTAAGTTTATAAAATATTATAACAACTTCTGACTCATTTTGAGTGATAATGGATTCAAATAATAACTATTTATAATGAATTACAATGAAATCCTAAAATTATAAAAAAATGAACAAGGTCAAGTCATAGTCAAATTGGAACCAAGTTAATTGAAGGCAAATAGAGATTTCTAGAAATATTCTGTGAAAACATTAACACACATATATAATTTAGACTACAAAACAATATTTGGAATCTTTATAATCTTTAATATTCAACATAATTTAAATTTTAATGAACTTATTAACCATAGATTATAGTCTGAATATTATTTATCTTAAGCTCTAAATAACTTATAAAAATTGCAAATAAAAGAAGCAATCAAGTTGCAATTCAGAAATATGTATCTTTATATAACTTTCCAAATATTTTATTCTTTTTCCCCTCAAAAAATCAAAATGAAATTCTTTCAATTCAGATATTTCTCATTTTTCAAGTTCAATTTTTGCAATTGTTATTCGATTTAGAACAAATTGAATTTACCTCGATATTTATGACTTTTCTTATTCATATATTATTTTGGCTTCCATTTGCTGTATTTGGGTTTAAAAATCATAATTCGGATACAGGTATTAAGAAATGTTTGCTTAAAATAGAAAGGAATCTTTTAATATAAATATAATTTTGATTTAAAATTGCATTTCAGATAAATACATATACTGATGGAAAAGAATGTTCATTTCAGCTATATTTATGTCTTGCAGTTGTATATTAGAATTTTATGTACCAAATGAAAAACCTTTAAACCTTTGACTGTTAAATCTGCCGATCGAAATTCCCTTGAAAATTTTTCTATATTAAAACTATACATACATACATACATATATATACATATACATATACATATATATATATATATATATATATATATATATGTGAATATGTGATTCCTAGAAATGACTTTTTATATAAATATTTATCATAAGAAACCAGACTGTGAGAAAAACCAGTATCAGATATTTCCTCAAGAAATTTTTTTAATAAATATTATTTGAATTACAATTAATTTGTAATTATTACATAATATAAAAAGGTTTAAAACTTAAAAAATATAAAGCTCAGAGAAAATGTTTTATCACTGTCACTGAAAAGTCTCTATGACTATAACTATCAGAACTAAAATCCCGTTCAGAATATGATAAATCATCAAAAATATTTATTCTGTCAATTGTGTTCATCTTTTTCTAGCACCCATTTCTGGTTAGAATACCAAGGTAAGTTCAGTGAAGTAAGAGGGGTGAATAATAAGTACTTCAAGTACGACAATTTAGTAACAAATAACAACATCTGCTGGTCAAAAAACCTAAATTAAACGTTTAATATTGTATGTAAATTATTTCACTGGCTAAATGTTGAAAAGGCAGGATGCGCTTCACAATAAAAGAAGAAAATAGATGCCCGTGAAAATCGAAATGTAAACAAATTTTGCCACATTTGAGTTGCCGGTGGAAAATCTAGTGATAAGTAGCCAGAGGGTATAAAGTGATTAATTTTCAAATTATAAAATAATTAATTCTTGTTTCAAGATTAATCACGAATTAACAATAATTAATTATGAAATGATTAATTGTTATAATACGACAAATTAAATATTCTTAAAGAATTGAAAAACATAAATATTTACAGTTGTATATGTATTCACCCAAAATAAATAAATGTTCTGTTCATTTCTATACTAATTCATTTCTCATAATGAAAAATCTAACAAAAGGAGATTGTTGCATGGCTTTTATAAAATCTGCAGTATAATAGCTTTCAGGAGAAATTTTAGTAGAAAAATTTGATGTTAGGTCTTTTCGATACAAAATTATTGAAAAGGGAGGGAACTCGGAAAGCTTCTAAATGATGATTAAGTTGGAAACAGAAATGTAAAATGAATCTCTCATTTTTTTACAATTGTGGCAATAAGTTTCAAAGAGCATTTCTGAATCATTACTCCGACGTGAGATAGTTAAAATATAGTTATTAATGTACTAATCATGCTTATTCTTCAAATCTCTCTCTCTCTCTCCCACACACGCAGTTATGTGAAACTATACAAATTAAGGCGCATATTATGCTTCCAAGGGGGAATTAATTTTTGTTTAGCGATTTTGAGTCACTTAATTACTTTCGATAGAAACTCTGTTTTCAATTCTGTTTCCTTAAGCATTCAGTTCTGTTTCCATAACATTTTTATATTTACGGAAATGTAATTTTCAATATTTATTAATGTTCAGCAATGAATAATCTGATGCATTAGTAATAAAATGCATTTTCATAGGCATAAAATCTACCCTTAATTGATCATTTCCATTTTATAACAAAATATTATAACGTTTGTGTAAGCTATACATAGAAAATGTTCAGTTTGAACTTCACACAATTTGAAAGTTGCAATTGATAAAAATCTCATTAAAACAAGTGCTGAAAAGGATGTACAGTTTTAATTTCATCTTCAACGTGCGACGCACAAGAGATGGAAGATTTTGGGGGATTTCCAAGAAAGACTGTGGTGGCCCTTTTTAGAGGTCTAAGTGGACATGATTGTTTGAGGGACCATCTCTATAGGACTGGAGTGGTAGATTCCCCGGACTGTGTTTTGTGTAACTCTGGTCAACCAATGACTTTTGAACATTTAAATAATTGTGTGGTTCTTTTTCAGTATGAGGGAATTGTTGAAAAGTATTGGAGAGCCCGTGAACTAATGGCTTAGGCACTAATGTTCGGTATTTGTAAATAATAATAATTTAATCGGAAAAAGTGGAAAATACCAGGAAAAATTGTTTTTTTTAACTGAGTTCACTATATTTCTGAACTATATTCATTTTATGAAATTAAATTAAATAGTTTGAGTACATTGATAATGTAAAGATTTAACAATGTAAAGATTTTAAAGAGAATTTCAATACTTCATTACATTTCTAAGTGAAATGTATTCAGTATATAGTTTGTGCCAAAATCTTTTCATATCGAATGGATTTTTTGTAATCTTTTAACCTTAATAATTTTCTATAAAGTTAAAATTAAAGTTATTTTGATTTAACTGACATTTCAAAATTTTATACCATATTTCGGAAGAAATAAACTTAAGAATATAAGCGAATTTTCTCTAATTCACATAAAACTCTATTTTAAATTAAAAAACTCAAAATTCATAAATTTTAACAATAAAATAGTTATTTCAAGCATATAATTAAATTATAGCAAACAATACTGTTTAGCGCATATGTATTTAGATTAAATGCTCTGATCCAAAGTATTCCATCAGCAAATAAAACAACCTTTGAGCTGTAAGCAACTCGTTATCTTAAGTGACAGAATATTTTGAAAGTTCTTTTCAAAGCTTTAAAGCTTAACAATCAGTTAGGATAAAACGAGGCTTCCGAATCTTTACCATTCAAAATGACAGACATACTTTTCTTTCTAATCTTGATTAAGAGCTTCACAAGACAGTTAAGAGATGAATTATGTCCTTATTTATTTTTTTGCGTATCACTTAAGATTTTGTATCAGAAAATTAATAGACTTTACAGAATATCTAATCAGATTTTTTTATTAATCCGATTATTCTTGAATTATTTTACTAAAATTTACAAAACTTTTAATCTTTTAAAATGTATTTTTCTATTAAGGGTTATTTCATTTATTGATTTTGCAATAAGAAAATATCCTTCTTAGATACTTTGACTTTTAATTTTTCTTGATTTTTATCCCTATTTTAGTGACAAATTTTTAATCTTTCATTTCAATTTGGAATCATTTTCTATATATTTTAACATTGTAAGCATTATTTTATTTTCTGATTTTTAATACTGAGAATATATGAATAAAATAATAGCAAACAAAAATATTTTTATTTTATTTTTTTCAAATTATGATAAGTTTTCATTGTATTCAATCTAAAATAAACTTTAGATCAAAATATTAAAATAAATTATAACACAATATTTCAAATCAAATCACAATTTGAACAAACACTAAAATATATGTTCAAGCCTTCAATTTAAGTTGTGAACTATCTAAAAAATAAGCATATGGAATGCGATATTCTAGTTAATTAATGAATCTAAATTTTTATTTTTTCTATCAAGCAAAACGTTGACTTGCTTGTTATTATATAATCATTTTGTATAAAAGTCTGCATGAATCAGTAAGTAGATAAATAACAAAATAGTAGAAATGTTTTTAAATATTTTTTATAATTGATACACACACTGCTGAATGCCCATGTGTGTAAAGTATAAAGGTCACTTTTATAATTCAACCTGCAGTAATAAACAAAACAAATTTTAACGACGAGACGACCTGAGGGAAAGCCTCATTCTGTTTGACTAATAATAGAACATAGAGAGATACATAGATGCATTAGAAGTATCTTTTGTGTGAGTTATCCCCAACACTCTCAATATGATCCCACAAGAACTCACTATCTTTTGATTCAATAAAATTCATATTGTAAGCTATTAAAATGATTATCTTCAAAATACTACAAAAGAATATATCAATTCTAATACCAAACTTATCTAATTATACAGACATATGTCTATGTCTTTATAGAATATAGAAGAATTAAAACATCAAATTGAACATTTTTTTATGTAAAGTTTGTCAATTAAAAATTAATTTCTAAATTATAATCAAAGTATTCGGAAAAAGATTTATATTTCATTTAGATATTTTGTGATGAAAAGAACAAATACTCCGTCTCGTCCAAGATACAATTAAATTATTAAGCTTATCATCTCTATATTTACAGGATAATACTCATTATTCATAAAAACAACATCATGTACATTAGATGAAAATACTTTACCATGTTGACGAGGGGTAATTCAAAAGAGCTCCACTAAAATTTCAAATGCAATAAAGTTCTTATTACATTCAACTTTTTATCTTTGTAGTAGGTTAAAGGCAGAGACAAATTAATTTCTTGTGTACTAAAATTAAAGTGGGTTAGTATATTTATCAAATTAGTTTACTCTAAAAAAGAGATAATATAATAATTGTTTTCTTAAAACTTTTAATTATAAGCATCTGTTTGTATAAGAATAGACAACATATCCTAAAATTTTTCCATAAATACTTTTCCAAACATTATATTTGCATGCAAATATGTTTTTAAATGCTGGACTACAAATGCATTCTTAATTATTTTTAACCTACTATTTGCCTTTTTTAAAAGTAAAGCGTTGTCTGAATTCAATACCTTGATGAGATATACACCTTGATGTACATACACCTCGATGAGATATAAATCGTTTAAGCCCCAGGAAAAAAATGCCTAGATTATATTGTTAAGAATACTTAAAAAAGAACTACTCTTGTCATTGCACAACCAAAAATACGTAAATATCATTTTGAATTAGAACTTTTTGTCATTGAATCAAATAGATAAAGCTGTCCTTCAAAATAGAATCAACACACATTAAAAAGTGGTTTTTCTTGAATTGAGTGCGGGAATAGAAAAACTTATATCTGATTTATAAATTTACTTTAAAATATTTGGAAATCTATTATCATTACTACTTTTTGCAAGTTGTCGATC